>JAPXFY010000030.1:41990294-41992794 GCA_030674185.1 Monoplex corrugatus | reverse complement strand
CTAATACACTATAATACCCATGGATGGTCTACACTAATACGCTATAATACCCATGGAGGGTATACACTAATACACTATAATACCCATGGAGGGTCTACACTAATACAAGTACACTGTAATGTCAATGGAAGGTCTATATTAATACAAATACAGTATAATACACGTTGTGGGTCTACACTAATACACTATAATACCCATGGAGGGTCTACACTAATACAAGTACACTATAATACCTATGGAGGGTCTTCACTCATCATCATCATCAGGTGCCCTGCCACATGGCATTGGCGATCATGGACTTCCATCTGCTTCTATCTCTCGTTGCCCCTAGCATCTCCCCCACCCTCCTCGTCCCCAGCCACTCTGCAAGTCCGTCCAGCATTTTCTCCCTGGGTCTACCTGGTGCTCTCTTACCCTCCAGCTTTCCCGTTGTGACCAGGTGCTCCAAATCCCCCTTCCTCATAAAAAGTCCTATAAATGTTGCCTGTCTTTTCCTAATCTTCCTTATGAGTGATCTACTCATGTCTGCCTCCATCAGGACTGTCTCGTTTGTTTTCTTTGCTGTCCATGGAACTCTCAACATTCTTCTGAGAAACCACATCTCGGCTGCCTCAATCTTGTTCTGGCTTTGTTTGTTGACTGTCCACGCCTCGCATCCGTACAACAGTATTGGTTCTATATAACATTCAAGAACTCTCTTCCTGGTGTTAATTGACAGGCATTTGTTGGTAAGAATGTTTGTCATCTTCTTGAATGCTGTTTTGGCTTGGCCGATTCTGCCGGCTATTTCTGATGTGCATCTGCCGTCTGATGAAATGATCGTTCCCAGGTATTTGAATTTATCAACCTGTGTCAAGGTTGTGCCATTTGCTGGGGATTTCATGTTTTTTATTGATCACCATGACTTCAGTCTTCCTGCTGTTTAGTTCCAGCCCCTTACCTTTGCTTTCTATTTCTAGTATATTCACAAGGTTTTGTAAGTCTCTTTCACTTTCTGCAATTAGCACGGTGTCATCTGCATATCGAATGTTGTTTATCATTTTCCCTCCAATCTTTAATCCAGGGTCTTCTTCTAGGTTTCTCATGATGTTTTCGCTGTAAAGTGAAAACAGATCTGGTGACAAAACACAACCCTGTCTGACTCCTCTTTTGATTCTTTGGAAAGAGCTTACATTGTTTTCTATTCTCATTGCAGCTGTTTGTTCCCAGTACATATTTTTGATTATTCGTAGATCTTTTCCATCAACATTGAGTCTCTCCAGTTGGTTGATCAATCCATCATGTCTTACCCGATAGAAAGCCTTGGTGTAGTCAACAAAGCATAAATACAAATCCTTATTCATCTCATTTGACCTCTCTATGATAGTTCTTAGGATGTATATGGCATTAATACTTCCTTTCCCTTCCACAAATCCACACTGTTCTTCTGCTATTTCTCTTTTGATTCTATTCCTTGTCCTCATCATGATTATTCTTAACAGGATTTTTGTTACATGGCTCATCAAATTGATTGTGCGATGGAGTTCGCATTCTATAGCCCCTGTCTTCTTTGGAAGTGCAATGAAAATTGATTTTGACATATCTTTGGGGACTTTTCCAGTGTCGTAAATTTCATTTAGGAGGACTGTTATTTTTTCTATGCCAAATTCCTCCAGGGCTTCAATCATCTCTGTTGTAATGTTGTCTGGTCCTGGGGCTTTTCCCGGTTTCATCTTTTTCAGTGCCGCTCTGACTTCATCTTTCATTATGGGTGGTCCTTCAAAGTTCTTTTTTATAATGTGTTCTTCGTTTCTGTCATCCTCCAAAAGGTCTTTAATGTACTCTCCCCATCTGTCTAATATTTTGTCTTTTTCCATGATAAGCGTGCCATCTTTCGATTTGCATGTATTTTTTCTGTGGACAATTTCTTCAATTCGTCTGTACATACCCTGAGGATCCGTTTTGTGTCGGTCTTCCATTTCTTTGCACTTTGATTTCAGCCAAACTTCCTTAGCTTGATGGAGGAAAGGAGGAAGGCAAAGAGAAATGAGGAGATCTACAGGAAGATAAACAAGGAGATCAGGAATAGGTGCAATGAAGCTAAGGAAGTTTGGCTGAAAGCATGCCATATACATCATAAGAACTATCATAGAGAGGTCAAATGAGATGAATAAGGATTTGTATTTATGCTTTGTTGACTACACCAAGGCTTTCTATCGGGTAAGACATGATGAATTGATCAACCAACTGGAGAGAAAATGATAAACAACATTCGATATGCAGATGACATCGTGCTAATTGCAGAAAGTGAAAGAGACTTACAAAACCTTGTGAATATACTAGAAATAGAAAGCAAAGGTAAGGGGCTGGAACTAAACAGCAGGAAGACTGAAGTCATGGTGATCAGTAAAAAACATGAAACCCCCTCATGCAAAATAACAGCAAATGGCACAACCTTGACACAGGTTGATAAATTCAAACACCTGGGAACGATCATTTCATCAGACGGCAGATGCACATC
>JAPXFY010000030.1:41892794-41980294 GCA_030674185.1 Monoplex corrugatus | reverse complement strand
AAAGGGTTAAGTTTTTGCGGTTGGGGGATAGGGTGTGGGAGTCAAAGGGTTAAGTTTTTGCGGTTGGGGATAGAGTGTGGGAGTCAAAGGGTTAAATTTTTGCAGTTGGGGGATAGGGTGTGGGAGTTAAAGGGTTAAGCCAAACCAACGCTACGCCAGTTTGGCTTCCATGTTTGATTAACCTAAGGGGGCGGGTTGTTGTCCGCTTCGCGCTTCGCGGAAATAGCAATTTCGTAATACACTCGTAAGTTTCCTATGAACCACGAACTTTAAGTACATTTATGTGGTGTGCATGGACCGTAACGGTACGCCTACACCCAACAAACTGAACAAGATGGTCAAACCATATGAATCATTTCCCTTCTTTATGAATAAAAAGATAAAAAAAAATCATGTTGCTTGTAAACAATAACTGCGAATACATTTTCTTCTCCGTAGGTTCTTTAATTTAACTCTTTGATTACCGAGCCCTATCCACCAGCTGCAAAAACTTAATCCTTTGACTCCTGCAGCCTGTCTACCAGCTTCCTGTATCGCCAGCCTTGCTAGCAAAGCAAAAATTTAACCCTCTGACTCCCTCACCCTATCCACCAGCTCCCTGCCAGAAGCTGATGGATAGGGTAAGGGAGTCAAAGGGTTAATTTTTTGCAGTTGGTGGATAGAGTACGGGAGTCAAAGGGTTAATCTAGTATTGAGACTGTGTGACAGGGCTGTACTCTACGTTTACTATCATAATATATCCTGGCATCAACCAAGCCCGAGAAATACAGGCACCTGCGGTGCTGGTCAGAAGATTTGAGCAACACCCTCAATGACACATCCATGAAGTGGATGAGACTCCACTGTGTGGTCCCAGCCTTCCCAAAAAACCCATAGCACGCGAAACTCTGGGTAGAAGCCGGTTAGAGCCGAAAAATCCTACAATGATTTTTGAAAGGACTGATGGTGATCAGTAAAAAACATTAAATCCCCTCATGCAAAATAGGTTGATAAGTTTAAATACCTGGTAACGATCATTTCACCAGACGGCAGATGCACATCAGAAATAGCCAGCAGAATCGGCCAAGCCAAAACAACATTCAAGAAGATGAAAAGTATTCTTACCAACAAATGCCTATCAATTAACATCAGGAAGAGAGTTCTTGAATGTTATATAGAACCAATACTGTTATACGGTTGTGAGGCGTGGACAGTCAACAAGCAAAACCAGAACAAAATTGAGGCAGCTGAGATGTGGTTTCTAAGAAAAAATGTTGCAGTTCCATGGACAGTAAAGAAAACAAACGAGACAATCTTGATGGAGGCAGACACAAGAAGATCATTCATAAGGAAGATTAGGAAAAGACAGGCAACATTTATAGGCCATTTTATGAGGAAAGGGGAATTGGAGCACCTGGTCACAATGGGAAAGCTGGAGGGAAAGAGAGCACCAGGTACACCCAGGGAGAAGATATTGGACGGACTTGCAGAGTGGCTGAAGACAAAGAGGGTGGAAGAGGTGCTTGAGGCAACAAAACAGAGAACAGGTGGAAGGCCATGATCGCCAACGCCATGAGGCAAGGCATCTGATGATGGCGGTGATGATGGGGATTTGAACCCACAACCTTCCAGTCGGTAGTCCGTTGTGCTAACCACTACACCAAGGCGACTGGTCACCCATGGAAACTTATGTACCGGTAGGCAGACTGTTAGGTGAGTGTTCTATCTCTGCGCCAATCAAGCTTTCACACGTACATATGCCTATGACCAAAATGCATCACAAAACACATTCTGAATTCTCTTTCTATCACACGACACATTCTGAATTCTCTCTTTCTATCACACGACACATTCTGAATTCTCTCTTTCTATCACACGACACATTCTGAATTCTCTCTTTCTCTCACACGACACATTCTGAATTCTCTCTTTCTCTCACACGACACATTCTGAATTCTCTCTTTCTCTCACACGACACATTCTGAATTCTCTCTTTCTCTCACACGACACATTCTGAATTCTCTCTTTCTATCACACGACACATTCTGAATTCTCTCTTTCTCTCACACGACACATTCTGAATTTTCTCTTTCTCTCACACGACACATTCTGAATTCTCTCTTTCTCTCACACGACACATTCTGAATTTTCTCTTTCTCTCACAAAATACATTCTGAATTCTCTCTCTTTCTCTCACACGACACATTCTGAATTTTCTCTTTCTCTCACAAAATACATTCTGAATTCTCTCTCTTTCTCTGACAAAGTACGTTCTGAATTCTCTCTCTTTCTCTGACAAAGTACATTCTGAATTCTCTCTATTTCTCTCACAAAACACATTCTGAATTCTCTCTCTTTCTCTGACAAAGTACATTCTGAATTCTCTCTATTTCTCTCACAAAGTACATTCTGAATTCTCTCTCTTTCTCTGACAAAGTACGTTCTGAATTCTCTCTCTTTCTCTCACAAAATACATTCTGAATTCTCTCTTTCCCTCACAAAATACATTCTGAATTCTCTCTTTCCCTCACAAAATACATTCTGAATTCTCTCTTTCCCTCACAAAATACATTCTGAAATCTCTCTCTTTCTCTCACAAAGTACATTCTGAATTCTCTCTCTTTCTCTGACAAAGTACGTTCTGAATTCTCTCTATTTCTCTTCACAAAATACATTCTGAATTCTCTCTTTCCCTCACAAAATACATTCTGAATTCTCTCTTTCCCTCACAAAATACATTCTGAATTCTCTCTCTTTCTCTCACAAAGTACATTCTGAATTCTCTCTATTTCTCTCACAAAATACATTCTGAATTCTCTCTTTCCCTCACAAAATACATTCTGAATTCTCTCTCTTTCTCTGACAAAGTACGCTCTGAATTCTCTCTATTTCTCTCACAAAATACATTCTGAATTCTCTCTCTTTCTCTCACAAAATACATTCTGAATTCTCTCTCTTTCTCTGACAAAGTACATTCTGAATTCTCTCTATTTCTCTCACAAAGTACATTCTGAATTCTCTCTATTTCTCTCACAAAGTACGTTCTGATTTCTCTCTATTTCTCTCACAAAGTACATTCTGAATTCTCCCTATTTCTCTCACAAAGTACATTCTGATTTCTCTCTCTTTCCCTCACAAAGTACATTCTGAATTCTCTCTCTTTCTCTCACAAAGTACATTCTGAATTCTCTCTCTGTCTCTTACAAAGTACATTCTGATTTCTCTCTCTTTCTCTGACAAAGTACATTCTGAATTCTCTCTCTTTCTCTCACAAAATACATTCTGAATTCTCTCTCTTTCTCTCACAAAATACATTCTGAATTCTCTCTCTTTCTCTCACAAAATACATTCTGAAATCTCTCTTTCTCTCACAAAATACATTCTGAATTCTCTCTCTTTCTCTCACAAAATACATTCTGAATTCTCTCTCTTTCTCTCACAAAGTACATTCTGAATTCTCTCTCTTTCTCTCAGAAAACACATTCTGAATTCTCTCTATTTCTCTCCAAAGTACATTCTGAAATCTCTCTCTTTCTCTCACAAAATACATTCTGAATTCTCTCTCTTTCTCTCACAAAACACATTCTGAATTCTCTCTCTTTCTCTCACAAAACACATTCTGAAATCTCTCTCTTTCTCTCACAAAACACATTCTGAAATCTCTCTCTTTCTCTCACAAAACACATTCTGAATTCTCTCTCTTTCTCTCAGAAAACACATTCTGAAATCTCTCTCTTTCTCTCACAAAATACATTCTGAATTCTCTCTCTTTCTCTCACAAAATACATTCTGAATTCTCTCTCTTTCTCTCACAAAATACATTCTGAATTCTCTCTATTTCTCTCACAAAACACATTCTGAATTCTCTCTCTTTCTTTCAGAAAACACATTCTGAATTCTCTCTCTTTCTCTCACAAAACACATTCTGAATTCTCTCTATTTCTCTCACAAAACACATTCTGAATTCTCTCTATTTCTCTCACAAAACACATTCTGAATTCTCTCTATTTCTCTCACAAAACACATTCTGAATTCTCTCTCTTTCCCTCACAGAATACATTCTGAATTCTCTCTCTTTCTCTCACAAAACACATTCTGAATTCTCTCTATTTCTCTCACAAAGTACATTCTGAATTCTCTCTCTTTCTCTCACAAAACACATTCTGAATTCTCTCTATTTCTCTCACAAAGTACATTCTGAATTCTCTCTATTTCTCTCACAAAGTACAGTCTGAATTCTCTCTATTTCTCTCCAAAGTACATTCTGAATTCTCTCTATTTCTCTCACAAAGTACATTCTGAATTCTCTCTATTTCTCTCCAAAGTACATTCTGAATTCTCTCTATTTCTCTCACAAAGTACATTCTGAATTCTCTCTATTTCTCTCCAAAGTACATTCTGAATTCTATTTCTCTCACAAAGTACAGTCTGAATTCTCTCTATTTCCCTCCAAAGTACATTCTGAATTCTCTCTATTTCTCTCACAAAGTACATTCTGAATTCTCTCTATTTCTCTCACAAAGTACAGTCTGAATTCTCTCTATTTCTCTCACAAAGTACATTCTGAATTCTCTCTATTTCTCTCACAAAGTACAGTCTGAATTCTCTCTATTTCTCTCCAAAGTACATTCTGAATTCTCTCTATTTCTCTCACAAAGTACATTCTGAATTCTCTCTATTTCTCTCCAAAGTACATTCTGAATTCTCTCTATTTCTCTCACAAAGTACATTCTGAATTCTCTCTATTTCTCTCCAAAGTACATTCTGAATTCTATTTCTCTCACAAAGTACATTCTGAATTCTCTCTATTTCTCTCAAAAAGTACATTCTGAATTCTCCCTCTGTCTCTTACAAAAAAAAAACAATCTGAATTCTCTCTATTTCTCTCACAAAGTACAATCTGAATTCTCTCTATTTCTCTCACAAAGTACATTCTGAATTCTCCCTCTGTCTCTTACAAAAAAAACAATCTGAATTCTCTCTATTTCTCTCACAAAGTACAATCTGAATTCTCTCTCTTTCTCTCACAAAATACAATCTGAATTCTCTCTATTTCTCTCACAAAATACAATCTGAATTCTCTCTCTGTCTTACAAAATACAATCTGAATTCTCTCTCTGTCTCTCACAAAATACATTCTGAATTCTCTCTCTGTCTCTTACAAAGTACATTCTGCATTCTCTCTCCGTCTCTCACAAAGTACATTCTGAATTCTTCCTCTGTCTCTTACAAAGTACATCCTGAATTCTCTCTCTGTCTCTTACAAAGTACATTCTGAATTCTCTCTCTGTCTCTTACAAAGTACATTCTGAATTCTCTCTCTGTCTCTTACAAAGTACAATCTGAATTCTCCCTCTGTCTCCCACAAAGTACATTCTGAATTCTCTCTCTGTCTCTTACAAAGTACATTCTGAATTCTCTCTCTGTCTCTCACAAAATACATTCTGAATTCTCTCTCTGTCTCTTACAAAGTACATTCTGCATTCTCTCTCCGTCTCTCACAAAGTACATTCTGAATTCTTCCTCTGTCTCTTACAAAGTACATCCTGAATTCTCTCTCTGTCTCTTACAAAGTACATTCTGAATTCTCTCTCTGTCTCTCACAAAGTACATTCTGAATTCTCTGTCTCTCTATCACACAAATAAAACACACATACCTGGAGAAATAAAAAACAGAGATCAGACATCAATCCAAAAGCACACGTTTATTACAAACAAATCAAACAGCAATTCAAAAAAAAAAAAAAAAAAAAAAAAAAAAAAAAAGAATTTAACGATTCAAATTAAATTTGCCTGAAACGACAAAACTCTAAAGAACAACGCATGTATTGTTAACGTCTCTATCTTACTGTATTGTTTCATATGGAATCAGATTGCTTTTATCATATATGCTTTACAAACATCTCCACTTTCAACCACCCCCTCTCCTGCCCCCACTCCCCATCCCATAATGCAACATATTTATACAGCAACAAAATTTCATTCCCTTCAAATGTTCAGTTATCAATAAAGCAGAAAGATTCAGATCAACACGAGACGAGTTTGTGTGAATATGTTTATTAGCAAAATGTATCAGAAAGAAGTTTTTGATTTAGTTTTTTTTAGTCTGTTTGGTCAGTTTTTGTCTGTTTATTTGTTTTTGTGATATTTATAGGTTATCTTATATACATTACAATCATTTCTGTTTAGTTTTTTGTTTGTTTTTTGCATTGTTTATAGGTTATCATATATATTATATATATATATACATGTATATATGTATACATACATATATACATATACAAGGGGGTGCAAAAGTAGGTATACAGTAAGTATCACATCATTATTATAATGCTTTATTCCGCTCTCGATTAGAGTAGTGTGTAAATACCGACGGCAAGCAGTTTGAGTATCTGAGGGTTTAAGGCTGTGCTTGTTATTACATGTACATGTATATGCAATATTTCATTTGTTTGTATAATAAATGCAATGAGGTATTGTACGTGTTTTTCTTTTTTCATAACTGTATACCTACTTTTGCACCCCCCTGTATATATATGTATTCCCCCCACCCACCCTTTTTTTTTTTTCTTTGCTGCAAACTTTTGTGAATGTTTGAGTGCATGTTATCTGGCCCACATTGTGCAGGCATTATGCACTGCGCAGTCTGCACGCTGCATTTTCACTGTCATGTAGAACAGCAAGGACTAGCTGGAAGACAGAACCACCGAACTAACAATGCCACACACCTTAACCCATTGACTCCCACACCCTTTCACCAGCGTCTGCAGGAAGCTGGTGGATAGGGTGAGGTACATCAAAGGTGTGACGTGTGTTAACTGTTATCAGCCTCCACGGGATCGTATTGGCATGATATTCGTGTAAATGTGAAACTGATCGTGTAACTGATGGCTGTTCATGGTAACATGTATATAAGTGTCAGTTGAGAATCAGACAGTAGAAGAGCTGCTCTGTCTTCTGAGTCGTCAACAGCAAGAATGTAATAAAGGATTAAGTTTTTGCAGTTGGTAGACAGGTATGGGAGTCAAAGGGTTAATAAGTGATTTTAAGTTTTTCAAGTTTTCTTGTGAGCGTGCATGTTGGGAGATTGTGTGTTTCCATAAGCCTCATGACATCAGACAATTACAGGATCATTAGTAGCACCAGACAGAGGTCATTACAGGATCGTTAACTAGCCATCGGGACACAGACATTACAGGGTCGTTAACTAGCCATCAGACAGAGACATTACAGGATCGTTAACTAGCCACAGACACAGACATTACAGGGTCGTTAACTAGCCATCAGACACAGACATTACAGGATAGTTAACTAGCCATCAGACACAGACATTACAGGATAGTTAACTAGCCATCACACACAGACATTACAGGATCGTTAACTAGCCATCACACACAGACATTACAGGATCGTTAACTAGACATCAGACACAGACATTACAGGGTCGTTAACTAGCCATCAGACACAACATTACAGGGTCGTTAACTAGCCATCACACACAGACATTACAGGATCGTTAACTAGCCATCAGCACAAACATTACAGGGTCGTTAACTAGCCATCAGACACAGACATTACAGGATAGTTAACTAGCCATCAGACACAGACATTACAGGATCGTTAACTAGCCATCAGACACAGACATTACAGGATCGTTAACTAGCCATCAGACACAGACATTACAGGATAGTTAACTAGCCATCAGACACAAACATTACAGGATCGTTAACTAGCCATCAGACACAGACATTACAGGATCATTAACTAGCCATCAGACACAGACATTACAGGATCGTTAACTAGCCATCAGACACAGACATTACAGGATCGTTAACTAGCCATCAGACACAGACATTAACAGGATAGTTTAACTAGCCATCAGACACAGACATTACATGATAAGTTTAACTAGCCATCAGACACAGACATTACAGGATCAGTAACTAGCCATCAGACACAGACATTACAGGATCGTTAACTAGCCATCAGACAGAGTACATTACAGGGTCGTTAACTAGCCATCAGACAGAGACATTACAGGATCATTAACTAGCCATCAGACACAGACATTACAGGATCGTTAACTAGCCATCACACACAGACATTACAGGATCATTAACTAGCCATCAGACAGAGACATTACAGGATCATTAACTAGCCATCAGACACAGACATTACAGGATCGTTAACTAGCCATCAGACAGAGACATTACATGATAGTTAACTAGCCATCAGACAGAGACATTACAGGATCAGTAACTAGCCATCAGACACAGACATTACAGGATCGTTAACTAGCCATCAGACAGAGACATTACAGGATCATTAACTAGCCATCAGACAGAGACATTACAGGATCGTTAACTAGCCATCAGACACAGACATTACAGGATCGTTAACTAGCCACCAGACAGAGACATTACAGGATAGTTAACTAGCCATCAGACAGAGACATTACAGGATCATTAACTAGCCATCAGACAGAGACATTACAGGATCATTAACTAGCCATCAGACAGAGACATTACAGGATCATTAACTAGCCATCAGACAGAGACATTACAGGATCATTAACTAGCCATCAGACAGAGACATTACAGGATAGTTAACTAGCCATCAGACACAGACATTACAGGATCGTTAACTAGCCACCAGACAGAGACATTACAGGATCATTAACTAGCCATCAGACAGAGACATTACAGGATCGTTAACTAGCCACCAGACAGAGACATTACAGGATCATTAACTAGCCATCAGACACAGACATTACAGGATAGTTAACTAGCCATCAGACAGAGACATTACAGGATCGTTAACTAGCCACCAGACAGAGACATTACAGGATCATTAACTAGCCATCAGACAGAGACATTACAGGATCGTTAACAAGCCATCAGACAGAGACATTACAGGATCGTTAACTAGCCACCAGACAGAGACATTACAGGATAGTTAACTAGCCATCAGACACAGACATTACAGGATAGTTAACTAGCCATCAGACACAGACATTACAGGATCGTTAAGTAGCCATCAGAGTCATTACAGGATAGTTAACTAGCCATCAGACAGAGACATTACAGGATCATTAACTAGCCACCAGACACAGACATTACAGGATCGTTAACTAGCCATCAGACAGACATTACAGGATCATTAACTAGCCATCAGACAGAGACATTACAGGATAGTTAACTAGCTATCAGACACAGACATTACAGGATCATTAACTAGCCATCAGACACAGACATTACAGGATCGTTAACTAGCCATAAGACAGACATTACAGGATAGTTAACTACACAGACATTACAGGATCGATAACTAGCCATCAGACACAGACATTACAGGATAGTTAACTAGCCATCAGACACAGACATTACAGGATCAGTAACTAGCCATCAGACACAGACATTACAGGATCGTTAACTAGCCATAAGACACAGACATTACAGGATCATTAACTAGCCATCAGACACAGACATTACAGGATCGTTAACTAGCCATCAGACACAGACATTACAGGATCATTAACTAGCCATCAGACACAGACATTACAGGATCATTAACTAGCCATCAGACACAGACATTACAGGATAGTTAACTAGCCATCAGACACAGACATTACAGGATCATTAACTAGCCATCAGACACAGACATTACAGGATCGTTAACTAGCCATCAGACACAGACATTACAGGATAGTTAACTAGCCATCAGACACAGACATTACAGGATCATTAACTAGCCATAAGACACAGACATTACAGGATCATTAACTAGCCATCAGACACAGACATTACAGGATCGTTAACTAGCCATCAGACACAGACATTACAGGATCGTTAACTAGCCATAAGACACAGACATTACAGGATCATTAACTAGCCATAAGACACAGACATTACAGGATCATTAACTACCCATCAGACACAGACATTACAGGATAGTTAACTAGCTATCAGACACAGACATTACAGGATCGTTAACTAGCTATCAGACAGAGACATTACAGGATCATTAACTAGCCATCAGACACAGACATTACAGGATCGTTAACTAGCTATCAGACAGAGACATTACAGGATCGTTAACTAGCCATCAGACACAGACATTACAGGATCGTTAACTACACAGACATTACAGGATCATTAACTAGCCATCAGACACAGACATTACAGGATAGTTAACTAGCCATCAGACACAGACATTACAGGATCGTTAACTAGCCATCAGACACAGACATTACAGGATCGTTAACTAGCCATAAGACACAGACATTACAGGATCATTAACTAGCCATAAGACACAGACATTACAGGATCATTAACTACCCATCAGACACAGACATTACAGGATAGTTAACTAGCTATCAGACACAGACATTACAGGATCGTTAACTAGCTATCAGACAGAGACATTACAGGATCATTAACTAGCCATCAGACACAGACATTACAGGATCGTTAACTAGCTATCAGACAGAGACATTACAGGATCGTTAACTAGCCATCAGACACAGACATTACAGGATCGTTAACTACACAGACATTACAGGATCATTAACTAGCCATCAGACACAGACATTACAGGATAGTTAACTAGCCATCAGACACAGACATTACAGGATCGTTAACTAGCCATCAGACACAGACATTACAGGATCGTTAACTAGCCATCACACACAGACATTACAGGATCGTTAACTAGCCATCAGACACAGACATTACAGGATCGTTAACTAGCCATCAGACACAGACATTACAGGATCATTAACTATCCATCAGACACAGACATTACAGGATCGTTAACTAGCCATCAGACACAGACATTACAGGATCATTAACTATCCATCAGACACAGACATTACAGGATCGTTAACTAGCCATCAGACACAGACATTACAGGATCATTAACTAGCCATAACACAGACATTACAGGATCGTTAACTAGCCATCAGACACAGACATTACAGGATCATTAACTAGCCATCACACACAGACATTACAGGATCATTAACTAGCCATCACACACAGACATTACAGGATCGTTAACTAGCCATCAGACACAGACATTACAGGATCATTAACTAGCCATCACACACAGACATTACAGGATCGTTAACTAGCCATCAGACACAGACATTACAGGATCATTAACTAGCCATCAGACACAGACATTACAGGATAGTTAACTAGCCATCAGACAGACATTACAGGATCATTAACTAGCCATCAGACACAGACATTACAGGATCGTTAACTAGCCATCAGACACAGACATTACAGGATCATTAACTAGCCATCAGACACAGACATTACAGGATCGTTAACTAGCCATCAGACACAGACATTACAGGATCGTTAACTAGCCATCAGACACAGACATTACAGGATCGTTAACTACACAGACATTACAGGATCATTAACTAGCCATCAGACACAGACATTACAGGATCGTTAACTACACAGACATTACAGGATCGTTAAGTACACAGACATTACAGGATCGTAAACTAGCCATCAGACACAGACATTACAGGATCGTTAACTACACAGACATTACAGGATCATTAACTACCCATCAGACACAGACATTACAGGATCGTTAACTAGCCATCAGACAAGACATTACAGGATAGTTAACTAGCCATCAGACAGACATTACAGGATCAGTAACTAGCCATCAGACACAGACATTACAGGATAGTTAACTAGCCATCAGACACAGACATTACAGGATAGTTAACTAGCCATCAGACACAGACATTACAGGATCGTTAACTAGCCATCAGACAGACATTACAGGATCAGTAACTAGCCATCAGACACAGACATTACAGGATCGTTAACTAGCCATCAGACACAGACATTACAGGATCGTTAACTAGCCATCAGACACAGACATTACAGGATCATTAACTAGCCATCACACACAGACATTACAGGATCGTTAACTAGCCATCAGACAGACATTACAGGATAGTTAACTAGCCATCAGACAGATATTACAGGATCGTTAACTAGCCATCAGACACAGACATTACAGGATAGTTAACTAGCCATCAGACACAGACATTACAGGATCATTAACTAGCCATTAGACAAGACATTACAGGATAGTTAACTAGCCAGCAGACAGACATTACAGGATCAGTAACTAGCCATCAGACACAGACATTACAGGATAGTTAACTAGCCATCAGACAGACATTACAGGATAGTTAACTAGCCATCAGACACAGACATTACAGGATCGTTAACTAGCCATCAGACAGACATTACAGGATCAGTAACTAGCCATCAGACACAAACATTACAGGATAGTTAACTAGCCATCAGACAGACATTACAGGATCATTAACTAGCCATCAGACAGACATTACAGGATAGTTAACTAGCCATCAGACACAGACATTACAGGATCGTTAACTAGCCATCAGACACAGACATTACAGGATAGTTAACTAGCCATCAGACACAGACATTACAGGATCATTAAGTAGCCACCAGACACAGACATTACAGGATCGTTAACTAGTCATCAGACACAGACATTACAGGATCGTTAACTAGCCATCAGACACAGACATTACAGGATCATTAACTAGCCATCAGACACAGACATTACAGTATCGTTAACTAGCCATCAGACACTGACATTACAGGATCGTTAACTAGCCATCAGACACAGACATTACAGGATCGTTAACTAGCCATCAGACACAGACATTACAGGATAGTTAACTAGCCATCAGACACAGACATTAGAGGATAGTTAACTAGCCATCAGACAAGACATTACAGGATCGTTAACTAGCCATCAGACAGACATTACAGGATCGTTAAATAGCCATCAGACAGAGATATTACAGGATCGTTAACTAGCCATCAGACACAGACATTACAGGATAGTTAACTAGCCATCAGACACAGACATTACAGGATCATTAACTAGCCATTAGACAAGACATTACAGCATAGTTAACTAGCCATCAGACAGACATTACAGGATCAGTAACTAGCCATCAGACACAGACATTACAGGATAGTTAACTAGCCATCAGACAGACATTACAGGATCGTTAACTAGCCATCAGACAGACATTACAGGATCAGTAACTAGCCATCAGACACAAACATTACAGGATAGTTAACTAGCCATCAGACAGACATTACAGGATCATTAACTAGCCATCAGACAGACATTACAGGATAGTTAACTAGCCATCAGACACAGACATTACAGGATCGTTAACTAGCCATCAGACACAGACATTACAGGATAGTTAACTAGCCATCAGACACAGACATTACAGGATCATTAACTAGCCATCAGACACAGACATTACAGGATCGTTAACTAGCCATCAGACACAGACATTACAGGATCGTTAACTAGCCATCAGACACAGACATTACAGGATCATTAACTAACCATCACACAAAGACATTACAGTATCGTTAACTAGCCATCAGACACAGACATTACAGGATAGTTAACTAGCTATCAGACACAGACATTACAGGATCGTTAACTAGCCATCAGACACAGACATTACAGGATAGTTAACTAGCCATCAGACACAGACATTACAGGATCGTTAACTAGCCATCAGACACAGACATTACAGGATAGTTAACTAGCCATCAGACACAGACATTACAGGATAGTTAACTAGCCATCAGACAAGACATTACAGGATCAGTAACTAGCCATCAGACACAGACATTACAGTATCGTTAACTAGCCATCAGACACAGACATTACAGGATAGTTAACTAGCCATCAGACACAGACATTACAGGATCGTTAACTAGCCATCAGACACAGACATTACAGGATCATTAACTAGCCATCAGACAGACATTACAGGATCAGTAACTAGCCATCAGACACAGACATTACAGGATAGTTAACTAGCCATCAGACAGACATTACAGGATTGTTAACTAGCCATCAGACACAGACATTACAGGATCATTAACTAGCCATCAGACAAACACATTACAGGATAGTTATCTAACCATCAGACACAGACATTACAGGATCGTTAACTATTCATCAGACAGACATTACAGGATCGTTAACTAGCCATCAGACAGACATTACAGGACATTTACAGGATCGTTAACTAGCCATCAGACAGACATTAAGGACATTACAGGATCGTTAACTAGCCATCAGACACAGACATTACAGGACATTACAGGATCGTTAACTAGCAATCACACAGACATTACAGGACATTACAGGATTGTTAACTAGCCATCAGACACAGACATTACAGGACATTACAGGATCGTTAACTAGCCATCAGACAGACATTACAGGACATTACAGGATCATTAACTAGCCATCAGACACAGACATTACAGGATCGTTAACTAGCCATCAGACAGACATTACAGGAGAGTTAACTAGCCATGAGACACAGACATTACAGGATAGTTAACTAGCCATCAGACAGACATTACAGGATCGTTAATAGCCATCAGACACAGACATTACAGGATCGTTAACTAGCCATCAGACACAGACATTACAGGATCATTAACTAGCCATCAGACACAGACATTACAGGATCAGTAACTAGCCATCAGACACAGACATTACAGGATCGTTAACTAGCCATCAGACACAGACATTACAGGATCGTTAACTAGCCATCAGATACAGACATTACAGGATCATTAACTAGCCATCAGACACAGACATTACAGGATCGTTAACTAGCCATCAGACACAGACATTACAGGATAGTTAACTAGCCATCAGACACAGACATTACAGGATCATTAACTAGCCATCAGACACAGACATTACAGGATCAGTAACTAGCCATCAGACACAGACATTACAGGATAGTTAACTAGCCATCAGACAGACATTACAGGATCGTTAACTAGCCATCAGACACAGACATTACAGGATAGTTAACTAGCCATCAGACACAGACATTACAGGATCGTTAACTAGCCATCAGACAGACATTACAGGATAGTTAACTAGCCATCAGACACAGACATTACAGGATAGTTAACTAGCCATCAGACACAGACATTACAGGATCGTTAACTAGCCATCAGACACAGACATTACAGGATCATTAACTAGCCATCAGACACAGACATTACAGGATCGTTAACTAGCCATCAGACACAGACATTACAGGATAGTTAACTAGCCATCAGACACAGACATTACAGGATAGTTAACTACACAGACATTACAGGATCGTTAACTAGCCATCAGACACAGACATTACAGGATAGTTAACTAGCCATCAGACACAGACATTACAGGATAGTTAACTACACAGACATTACAGGATCGTTAACTAGCCATCAGACACAGACATTACAGGATAGTTAACTAGCCATCAGACACAGACATTACAGGATAGTTAACTAGCCATCAGACACAGACATTACAGGATAGTTAAGTACACAGACATTACAGGATCGTTAACTAGCCATCAGACACAGACATTACAGGATCGTTAACTAGTCATCAGACACAGACATTACAGGATAGTTAACTACACAGACATTACAGGATCGTTAACTACACAGACATTACAGGATCGTTAACTACACAGACATTACAGGATCGTTAACTAGCCATCAGACACAGACATTGCAGGATAGTTAACTACACAGACATTACAGGATCGTTAACTACACAGACATTGCAGGATAGTTAACTAGCCATCAGACAGAGACATTACAGGATAGTTAACTAGCCATCAGACACAGACATTACAGGTCGTTAACTAGCCATCAGACACAGACATTACAGGATAGTTAACTAGCCATCAGACACAGACATTGCAGGATAGTTAACTAGCCATCAGACACAGACATTACAGGATCGTTAACTAGCCATCAGACACAGACATTACAGGATAGTTAACTAGCCATCAGACACAGACATTACAGGATCGTTAACTAGCCATCAGACACAGACATTACAGGTCGTTAACTAGCCATCAGACACAGACATTACAGGATAGTTAACTAGCCATCAGACACAGACATTGCAGGATAGTTAACTAGCCATCAGACACAGACATTACAGGATCGTTAACTAGCCATCAGACACAGACATTACAGGATCATTAATTAGCCATCAGACAGACATTACAGGATCGTTAACTACACAGACATTACAGGATCATTAACTAGCCATCAGACACAGACATTACAGGATCGTTAACTAGCCATCAGACACAGACATTACAGGATCGTTAACTAGCCATCAGGCAGACATTACAGGATCAGTAACTAGCCATCAGACACAGACATTACAGGATAGTTAACTAGCCATCAGACACAGACATTACAGGATCGTTAACTAGCCATCAGACAGACATTACAGGATCGTTAACTAGCCATCAGACAGACATTACAGGATCGTTAACTAGCCATCAGACACAGATATTACAGGATCGTTAACTAGCCATCAGACACAGACATTACAGGATAGTTAACTAGCCATCAGACAGACATTACAGGATCATTAACTAGCCATTAGACAAGACATTACAGGATCATTAACTAGCCATCAGACAGACATTACAGGATAGTTAACTAGCCATCAGACACAGACATTACAGGATCGTTAACTAGCCATCAGACACAGACATTACAGGATCATTAACTAGCCATCACACACAGACATTACAGGATCGTTAACTAGCCATCAAACAGACATTACAGGATCAGTAACTAGCCATCAGACACAGACATTACAGGATAGTTAACTAGCCATCAGACACAGACATTACAGGATCATTAACTAGCATCAGACAGACATTACAGGATAGTTAACTAGCCATCAGACACAGACATTACAGGATCGTTAACCCTTTGACTCTATTCACGACTGAAAAAGACCAAGCCAGAAAATGCTGACCTCTTCTCTCTCTCCTTTCCACCTGTCTTGCCCAGTGGACAATGTCCATTTAAATGATAATGTGTGCGCTGGTATAAACCTAGGCACAAACAGCCAGAAAATCACTCAGACAAAACTTTTGACATCTTTGACATTTCTTGAAAGTGCAGAAACCTTTTAGATACAGAAGTGCACACGCGCACACACACACGCACAGTCTTATCACATACAGTTAAAAGATGTTAAATAAAGAACGAACAAGCATGCACACGCACACACACACACATGCACACACACACACACACACACACACACACAGTCTAATCACATACAGTTAAAATATGTTAAATAAAGAATGAACACACACACACACACACACGCAAACACACACACACACACACACAGAGTCTAATCACAAACAGTTAAAAGATGTTAAATAAAGAATGAACACACACACACACACACACACGCGTGTGCGCAAACACACACGCACACACACACGCACATGCACACACACACACAAACACACAGAGTCTAATCACATATAGTTAAAAGATGTTAAATAAAGAATGAACACACACACACACACACACATACACACACACACACACACACACACACACACACACACACACACACACAGATTCTAATAACATACAGTATAAAGATGTTAAAAATAAAGAATGAACAAGCACACACACAGACACACACACAGAGTCTAATCACACACAGTTAAAAGATGTATAATAAGGAATGAACAAGCACACACACACACACACCACACACACACACAACACACACACAAACACACCACACACACACACACACCGCAAACACACATACACACACACTCACACACACATACGCAAACACACATAGTCTAATCACACACAGTTAAAAGATGTTAAATAAAGAATGAACAAGCACACACACACACACACACACACACACACACACACACACACACACACACACACACACACACACACACACACAGACACACACACACAATGTGCACGCACAGAGAGCCCCTCATTTCATGTTGATCTGCATCAAACTACTGTCATTACGAACAGGAAGATTAAGATCACAAAAACAAACAAGCCACACAAAAATCCAATGACTCAAACTCTACCACCAACTGACGAATCCAGGACATCTATATTTATATAACAATTATGATAAATGATATGCAGACTTATTTCCGTTTAAGTGGTAGCCTACTGTCTGGCTTGCGCTTATAACGATACACAAATCAACTGATAATCAAGTCTGTTTACAATGTGATGTCATCTTTCTATCTTATTTCTATCTTTGAAGGCATGCATGTCATGTGTAAATCAAAAGATCCCCTTCAATACATAATAAAACTAATCTCAATCTGATTCCAACACACTTTATTTGTCCAAAAGCAATTCATTTTCTGACTACATTTCAGCTATGTTTTTTACAAAAATAAAACTCGTGAACTATTCACACTTCAACAGATTTCAAACGCACACCACTTAAAAACAAAAACAAAAAAAACAAAAAAAAATCAGATCATGGAAGAAAGCAGTGAAGCAAAACTGTACAACTGTAGGACACTTGCCTAATTCAAAAGACTGACAGAAACAGACAGTCAGGGAAAGGTGGTGACAGAAAATATAAAGAGTTCAATAGAATGACAGAAACAGAGTCAGAGAAAGGTGGTGACAGAAAATATAAAGAGTTCAATAGAATGACAGAAACAGAACAGAGAGTCAGGGAAAGATGGTGACAGAAAATATAAAGAGTTCAATAGAATGACAGAAACAGAGTCAGGGAAAGGCGATGACAGAAAATATAAAGAGTTCAATAGAATGACAGAAACAGACAGTCAGGGAAAGGCGATGACAGAAAATATAAAGAGTTCAATAGAATGACAGAAACAGACAGTCAGGGAAAGGTGGTGACAGAAAATATAAAGAGTTCAACAGAATGACAGAAACAGACAGTCAGGGAAAGGTGGTGACAGAAAATATAAAGAGTTCAATAGAATGACAGAAACAGAGTCAGGGAAAGGTGGTGACAGAAAATATAAAGAGTTCAATAGAATGACAGAAACAGAGAGTCAGGGAAAGGTGGTGACAGAAAATATAAAGAGTTCAATAGAATGACAGAAACAGAGTCAGAGAAAGGTGGTGACAGAAAATATAAAGAGTTCAATAGAATGACAGAAACAGAGTCAGAGAAAGGTGGTGACAGAAAATATAAAGAGTTCAATAGAATGACAGAAACAGAACAGTCAGGAAGTCGGTGACAGAATTAAGGTTCAAGAACAGAAACAAGTCAAAAGGTGGTGACAGAAAATAAAGAGTCAATAGAATGACAGAAACAGACAGTCAGGAAAGGTGGTGACAGAAAATATAAAGAGTTCAATAGAATGACAGAAACAGAGTCAGAGAAAGGTGGTGACAGAAAATATAAAGAGCAAGTAGAACAAGGATGGTGACAGAAAATATAAAGAGCAAGTAGAAACAAAGGTGGGTGACAGAAAATATAAAGAGCAAGTAGAAAACAAAGGTGGTGACAGAAAATATAAAGAGCAAGTAGAACAAAGGTGGTGACAGAAAATATAAAGAGCAAAGTAGAACAAAGGTGGTGACAGAAAATATAAAGAGCAAGTAGAACAAAGGTGTGACACAAAATATAAAGAGCAAGTAGAACAAAGGTGGTGACAGAAAATATAAAGAGCAAGTAGAACAAAGGTGGTGACAGAAAATATAAAGAGCAAGTAGAACAAAGGTGATGACAGAAAATATAAAGTTCAATAGAACAAAGGTGATGACACAAAATATAAAGAGCAAGTAGAACAAAGGTGATGACAGAAAATATAAAGAGCAATAGAACAAAGAGTAGCTCTACAAAAATCACACACAAAGTCAAATCACACTCATCTTTGACATTTGTTGGAAGTGTAACACACACACAATCAACACATATGGCAGTCCTGTAGCTGACAGTACAAACATACAAACCCCACCCCCCTCTCCCTCTCCAAACACATTCAGATTTATTTTAATATAAAATACATATATTGATGCAAACACTTTTTTTTTTTTTATTCATTTATGAATTTTTTAACGTTTCAGTTTCGCTCAAACGCGTGTATGCACATCGTTTCGCCCACACTGCGCTGACATTAAGCTGCCGCACAGTCTGCACAGCCCATCTTGATGGGTGTGCAAGCTGAGAGTTTTCACGTTTCAACAAATCACTAGACACCCACACGGCCAACTGGATCTGAATCCTTTGACTCCCGCACCCTATCCACCAACAGCAAAAACTTCACCCTTTGACTCCCTCACCCTATCCACCAGCTTCCTGCAGGAAGCTGGTGGATAGGGTGAGGGAGTCAAAGGGTGAAGTTTTTGCTTTGCTAGCATGGTTGACAATGCAGGATGACGGCGGACAGGGAGCGGGAGTCAAAGGGTTAACGCGTGTTCTTGACATTCTGCAGGTACAGAAACACAGAGACATCAGGCACCAGCAGACCCACACACAGACTGACCTGGAAGATCAGAAAAATCTCCATTCTTTCACCCATCCCTTTCACTTATGTTGTATTCCAATCAATATTTGCTGCGTGCAGCCCTCAACAAATCCTGGAGAGAACATCCAATAAACAAAGAGTTATGCTGTAATATCCCACCAATCAGTAAATCAATATGTCAACAAAGACTGCACTTCCGCGGGACACTGCTGGCGTAGCAAAGAACTGGTAGGAGATGTTCTATTATGAAGACCCAGCCAAGGCAAACAAAGACCAGGACGTCCAAAGAAGACCTTCATCGACAAAACGATTGATGGTACGGGCTGTCAGTATGATGAACTACCTACTGCAATGTCTGACAGAGAGGGATGGAGGAAACGTATCATGGATAGCCGAGCAAGCTCGACATTGAACTTGAACTGAACAAATCAATATGCGCCGGTTTCTCAACAGAAACAATTAAAACAAATAAATAAACGAATGTAAGTAAACGCTGTGCCACAGTCACAGCGTAAAAGGGCAGTAACTGAAGGAGCTGACCTCCCTTGTCTTTAGCTCAGAGGACATGTCTCACTCTTTTACTTGTGTGCTTTACCTTCCCCAGTACTGAATAGGGCCAGGCACCCACTCACAACTGGGAACAGGCAGCCACATCCACAAACCCTTACAGTCTCTGAAGCCAGATAGAAAGACTCCCTTCAATCCACACCTCAAAATAAATAAACAAACACATGAATAATCAAATAAATATCACCAAACAAAATAAGACAAACTGACCAGGACGGCATATGACAGAATACAAGGCAAACAAAATGAGTTAAAATAATAAAATGAACTTTACAAAACATGAAATGAACTTTACAAAACATTAAGCCATATGAATTCCATAAAAACATCCTCACTAACAGAAATATGTACAACTCAATTAGAACACAGCAATGACATCATCATAAGACATGCAATTTCAAAAATAATTTCACGACAATCAAAATGTCTCTCCAGATATCAAAAAAATCAGCAGCATCAGTGCTTTAATACCAGAGGAGTAATTATCAATGTGCTTATCAAAAAACAAAAACAAAAACAAAACAAAAAACCCCAAATCAACAAATAAACAAAATACACATTTCATGTGCTGGACACACAAATGCCAATTTAGAAAATGCAACGAATACAAATATATGGCTGTATATTTCTAGGCTTATGTTGAAAACAAACATATGAGAGACAGAGATATGGACAGACAGACAGTCAGACAGACAGACAGAGATACACAGACAGACAGACAGGAAGATGAACACACAGGACCACAATCTCCTCCACAGCACTTTCTACAGTTCTGCCCACTGTCCAGAACAAACAACCAAGCAATCAACCAAACAACCAACAAGCACAGGTTAAAAGGAGTGACTCTGGAAGAGCAGCTCTGGAGTAACAAAGAGGACTTGACGGAAATCACATCTTTCATCCAGATCACTGGGCTATGTTGGGGCAAATCTATGCTTGAACAAACACACAACAATAAAATTCATAGTGATAAGAAAAAGAGAGAGAGGAGGGTGGGGTGAGACAGAAAGAGAGAGAGTGAAAGAGACCGACAGAGAGACAGAGACAGACAGGACAGAGACAGACAAGACAGAGACAGACAGACAGGCAGAGACAGACAGACTGACAGACAGACAGACAGACAGAGACAGACAGACAGACAGACAGAGACAGACAGACAGACAGACAGACTGACAGACAGACAGACAGAGACAGACAGAGACAGACGACAAGAGACAGACACAGAGAGCTTGAGAAGGAGGGGTAAAATGTGTAGTGATGAAAAAAAAGACAGACAGAGAGACAGACAGAGAGACAGACAGACAGACAGACAGGCAAGAGACAGACAGACAGAGACAGACAGACACAGACAGACAGACACAGACAGACAGACACAGACAGACAGAGACAGACAGACAGAGGCAGAGAGCTTGGATAGGAGGGGTAAAATGTATAGTGATGAAAAAAAAAAACCAGAGGGAGAGACAGACAGAGACAAAAGACAGACAGACAGAGACAAGAGACAGACAGACAGAGACAAGAGACAGACACAGAGAGACAGAGAGTTTGGGGAGGAGGGGTAAAATGTATAGTGATGAAAAAAAAAACTAACAGAGAGGGGGGGGGGGGGGGAGAGAAGAGACAGAGAGACAGAGAAAGACAGACAGACAGAGACAGACACAGAGACAGAGTTTGGGGAGGAAGGGTAAAATGTATAGTGATAAAAAAAAGAGGGAGAGACAGAGACAGAGACAGACAGAGGGAGGGAGAGAGACAAAAAGAGAGAGGAGAGAGAAGAGAGAGAGAGAGAGAGAACAGAGAAAGAGAGGCACAGAGAGAGAATAGAGAAAGAGAGGCGCAGAGAGAGAGGGAGAAACTCGGAAAGAGAGCAAGAGGAAGGGAGAGAAACTAAGGGAGACGGAATACACACACCATCAACTCAATACATTAAAAACAAAACTACACAGACATGACTATGAAACACTGCACAAATTTATACAAAAACAAGAAGTACAAAAAAATTAAAATACATATACATACACAATTTATACAAATACAAGAGGTACAAAAATAAATCTTTAATTACATTACTTTACACTTTTTTTTTTCAATAGTCAGACTATTTCCTCTTCAAAAAACACACACACCGATACTATTCAAAACAGCAATGAACAAAAACAACAACATAAAACAACAGCTGAAGTAAACAAACATATATACCAGTTAACAAAAATAATCAAGTCATTGTTACAATCTCTGTTTTTATACAAAAAAAAAATACCACAGAAAATCCAGATGTTGTATTTCTCAAGGTCACAAGATCTTGAAGAAGATTCAGTTGAAATGAATCTTGACACGAATTGAGAACACGGGTAAACTGTCGCGATAAGGAAAGCAGATTTTGAAGATTGTCACAAATCACTATGATCTTGAAGAAGGTTCAGTTAAAATAAATCTTGACGCTGAACCAAGACCATGGGCAGATTGTCACAATAAGGAAATGCAGATTTTGTATATTGTCACAAGTTCCCCGGAAAGTGCTGTTCACACATCTTCTAATTTTAGCCACTTATGACCATGTGATCTTGACCTTGCTTCCTTACTTTCAAAACTTAAGCTTCTGCCCGTTTTTAACAGTCAACACAACAGACACAAATTTGGTGAAAACAGCCATTAAGGGCTGACAAAATCTTCTTCATATACATATCTCACAGACACAAAACACACTCATTTCTCTCTGATTAATATGAAATAGCTTTCCACTTTTTTTTTTTTTTAAAGTGAGATTAACATTATCACTGTTGTCTAAAGTCCAGCTGACTGCGCAGAATCATATCGGGACTATAACCATCTCGAAACACACACATTTCACTGACTTGAAAAAAAAAATACACGAGAAGAAATTTAAGTATACATATCAATGCAGTTACGTGAATATTTTAAGGCTATGCCCCTGGTGAAAAACCACTCTGCCCAATATACCACCAGGGGCTTAAAGAAAACGTTAAATACAAATGCATAAACAAACCTAACTACACGACACATGTATAAAAAAAATGACCTAAATGATCAAAATTAGCTTCTGCACATCACATTACCTTTGATCCCAAAATGAAGTTAATAATACATGTACTCAATTATCACTCCTAGCAGAAAGTATGTATGGCTCTATAGAATACATACAGCTGAATGAACCAGCGAGGCAGAAAATGATAGGAAGAAATGACAGCAAGGAAAGAGGAAATGAAGAAACAAAAAGAGTGACAGAAAACAGGAAATTTCTAGCACAGAATTTCCGGAAAGTGGGCAAACTATTTTTACTGAAAGAGCCCCTGGATGCCCGGGGGGTGGGGGGTGGGGGCAGAGATTAACCCCCCTCTTTACACACACACACACACACACACACGCACACACACACACACACACACACACAAAATAAACGATAAAAAAGAACAGAACAAAACAAGAGAAAACAGCAACTAACTTCAAAACTCTTTTCTATTATGAAATAGACCAATCAATATAGGTTACTGATAAATAAAGCATGTGTACATAATCAAACAAATACAAGAATATGCACATAAAATGAAAAACAAACCAACTAACTATCAAAATTTATACACCAAAAACACAGACGAGAAGGACATTACCGTTTTCTGCATCAAATTGAACACAGGAACACGCATACATGTAGCGAATCAGTGACAAAATTTACAATTGTGCTCAAGAATACTGCTGCAACATTTTTTTCAATTCTTTGATTATCTCACCCTATCCACCAGCAGCAAAAACTTAACCCCTTTCACTCCCTCACCCTATCCATCAGCTTCCCCTCACCTTATCCACCAGACTGCTGGTAGACAGGAGGAAGGACTGAAAGGGTTAAGGTTTTGCTTGGCTATCATGGCTGACAAAGGAGGAAGCTGGTGGACAGGATGAGGACATCAAAGAGTTAACGAGTTTGGAAGCATTAAAATATTTCTGGCCTGAATGTGAAAGTAGTACAATCATCGTCACTTTCAGTTCATTTAAATGCACACATTAAACAGCTCAACAATGAATTTTGTAAGTCACTGGGGAAAGGGAAAACATACATGTGCACATACACATGAACGCATGCACCTACGCACACACAGACACACGCACATATGTGTGCGAACCTATGCATACACGTAAGTGAAACCACCAGGCCAAAGTAAATGAACAATAAGTTAATATTTCAAAATATTAACCCTTTGACTCCTGCAAGCTGTCCACCAGCATCTTGTATAGCCAACTATGCTAGCCAAGCAAAAGCTTAACCCTTTAATTCCCTCACTCTATCTACCAGGAAGCTGGTATATAGGGTGAGGGAGTCAAAGGGTTAAGTTTTTGCAGTTGTTGGATAGGATGCAGGAGTCAAAGGGTTAAAAACAAGGGGCTGCCCAATACTGCAGTGTGTTTGTACAAAACTCCCAGCAATACAAAAATAATGATTCATTATGATTAGCACACAACACAAATTTAACAGCAACAAAACATGAACTTAAAAGAAAAGCAATTAAAAATAATCCCTGTACTGTAGCAGCACAATATAAACAAAATACGAACGAATCAATGATTTCAGTATGGTCAGAACATATTGTAAACACAACTTTGTGTTTTGTTTGTTTGTTTGTTTGTTTGCTGTTATCGTGTCCAATGTTCTGCAGCACCCCTGTGTAACTACCCCCTGGTGTTAACCCTGGCTCTCCAATGCACCTCCATACCTACTGAAACTGGGGTCACCTGACATCAAGGTACGACAGGCCACAGTATTTGGGACAATTTTCACAAATGTGATGATGATGATGATGATGATGATGATGATGATGATGATGATGATGATGATGATGATGATGATGATGATGATGCTATGAAATTCCATTTCTGACCGAGACTATATGACAGGGCTACAATTTCCACCAGTGTGATGATGATGATGATGATGATGATGATGATGATGATGATGATGATGATGATGATGATGATGATTTGGAGTTCCATTTCTGACTGAGACTGCATGACACAGCTCCACCCTAAACGTAACTTCACAACATATGCTGGTGTCCAGAAGGCCTGTGAGGTACAGGAATTTGATTTAAAGGCCCCATCCCCTGAGGACAGAGAGGGTGGGAGATGTACTTGCAGTGACAAGGGATAGATTTCATATGGAGGGCCATGATCGCCAACACCATGTGGCATGGCACATGATGATGATGATGATACCCATCCCCATAGTAACGCATTCATAAAGTGGTTGACAGCGTGCTGTCTGGTCTCAGTCTTTCCTACCAGTCCATAGCATGCTCGCATTTTGTGTAGGACTTTTCAGGCATAAAAATCCCACAACAGTTTGGACTGATAGGGCTTTGAACTCATGACCTCACAGCCAGTAATCCACAGAGTTAACCACTTTGCTACGCTGACCTGTTGAACACTACAAACTCTGTGACAGAAATCTTCTGACCAACACCGCAGGTGTCTGTATTTCTCAAACCTGGTTGATGCCAGGATATATCATGACAGTAAGCATAGAGTACAATCCTGTTAAGCAGTCTCAATCCTAGACAGAATGCCATAGTATCATGATTATCATCCTAACTGTCATCATCACCATCATCATCGCACTGTAAAAACTGTGCCAGCTTCTGTGACCATTAAGGTGGCGCAAAAAATAGGACAAAATCAAAAACAACAAAAAAAGTTGAGCACAAAGGTTCCCTTAGTACAATGATCAAACAAACAAACAAACAAGCAAAACTTTGTGACAGAGACACCAGATTCAGTGCACTTGCTATTTTTTCACACTTGTATATATAACTTTCTGTTGTGTGTTTGTAATACTATCACAGTGGCGGTAATACAATAAAAAATCTTACTATAACTGGCAAGAGAACAAAAACACTGAATTTGTTTTTGTTACTGTTATCGCTGTTGTTGTTTAAAGCCCAGCCGACTGTGCAGAGCCATATCAGGACTAAAACCATCTCAACAAGTATATCATACCTCACTGGAGAGTGAAGAAAAAAAAACTCAACACTTGGAAAAGAAAATTCAGTGTTTATACAAACAGTAAGTTGTGCGAGTTTATGTAGTTCATAGTCTGTATTGTACTGTTTGTCATCTATTTCTATCATCATGATCAGAAAAGGAAAAAAGAAGTCTTGGTACACATGATTTGACCCAAGTACAAAGCTTGGTACACATCTGATTTTGACAAGACAAGCCTTGTACACAGATTTTACCAAGGTAGCCTTGGTACACATCTGATTTTGACCCAAAAGTACAAAGCCTTGGTACACATCTGATTGCCAAAGTACGAGCTTGTACACATTGATTTTGACCAAAGGTACAAAGCCTTGGTACAATCTGATTTTGACCCAAAAGTACAAAGCCTTGGTACACATCTGATTTTGGCCCAAAGGTACGAAGCTTCGGTACACATCTGATTTTGACCCAAAGGTACAAAGCCTTGGTACACATCTGATTTTGGCCCAAAGATACAAAGCCTTGGTACACATCTGATTTTGACCAAAGGTACAAAGCCTTGGTACACATCTGATTTTGACCCAAGTACAAAGCCTTGGTACACATCTGATTTTGACCCAAAGGTACAAAGCCTTGGTACACATCTGATTTTGACCCAAAGGTACAAAGCCTTGGTACACATCTGATTTTGACCCAAGGTACAAAGCCTTGGTACACATCTGATTTTGACCCAAAGGTACAAGCCTTGGTACACATCTGATTTTGACCCAATTGGTACAACCTTGTAATTATTTGACCCAAAAGTGTTTTACAATACAGCCTTGGTAATCACTTGATTTTGACCCAAAGGTACATTTACCTGATGAAAACATGTGACGTTTTATATCATTCTGGTACTTTTCTATGTTCAATTTCAAAAGTGTTTCTTTTCTTCACTTTGATCTCTTTATCAATTCAAGGGATACTTACAATGAAGGGCAGAGGAATCTACAAACAATAAAATGATGATTTCATTTGCATAGGACAACAGTACATCTCACCTCTTTGAATCTCATCTGGGACATGCTCTGAACACAATTCAAATCACAGTGGTCCTTTTTTTCTTTCGTCCATTTTTAGAACACAAACTGTGAAAAAATAGTTTTGAACCATATTCTAAATGCATTTGATACAGTTTTACTGGATAACTTTAATGCCTTTAAAACACACAGCAAGGTGTGTTTGAGTGTGTGTGTGTGTAATGTGTATGTGTGTGTGTGTGTGTGTGTGTGTGTGTGTGTGTGTGTGTGTGTGTGTGTGTGTGTAAGTGTGTGTGTGGACTGTGTTTGTGTGTGAATGTGTGTGTGTGTGTGTAATATGTGTGTGTGTGTTTGAGTGTGCGTGCACGCATGTGTGTACGCTTCATTAATTTTGTTACCTTATGAATTTCTAATGTACAAAAGTACAAAATCCACTGAGTAAGTTTCCAGAGCAGACTAGAGAATGTCAGTACTCAAAATACAGAGGACGGCGACTGGATTGGGGTAAAGATATCCTGTCACAAGTTCTGTCCCATCCTATAACATCAAAACTGGCCGTTTGCTTCTTATCTTAATTACCGTAAAGTTTGGGCTATAAGACGTGACTTTCCCCCCCCCCAGCTTTAACCCCTGCGGCTTAAAAAATGATGATGCTTATTTGCGGATTTTCCCTGTCCCAGGGAGTCAAAGGGTTAAGTTTTTGCAATTGGTGGATAGGGTGAGGGAGTCAAAGGGTTAAACTATTCACCAAGCTGAAAGAACACCTCCATGATGCACGTTTCCATGACTTTGATGACCCAACAGCAGGGGTGGTCAAGCAAGTACAACATTTCAATTCTGGTTGCCTAGCAAAAGGCATTTTGTATCTTGCCCAACAGATGAGAAACGATCATTCCGGAGAAGGGACGTTACAGTGACGGAATATAGAAAGGTACTGATCATTATCTTCTTTTCTTTATATTTTTGTAGACATATTCTCACTATTTACTGAATGACCCTTGCATATCAATTATCATATACTAAGAAAAGGAGTGTGCTTTGGTGCACAAACTTCAGCAAGATTTGAGAGCTATAATAATAATAATCAGAAGAAGAAGAAAGAGAAGAAGAAGATGATGATGATGATGATGATGATGATGATGACGAAGAAGAAAAGAAGAAGATGACGGAGAAGAAGAAAAGAAGAAGAAGCGGAAGAACACAACAAGAACAGCAAAACAACAATAACAATAATGATTACCTGTACGGCATTTCATTCAAAATATCCCCAAGCACTTTACAAAAGCATAACAGACAAAATGCAGACACAGTACAGCAAACGTACATCAACAACCTACATTACATATGATGAAACAAGATGAACTACAATAAAACAATGATGAAAGCACATGACTTATAATAAACACTCATAATAAAACAATGTTAAAAAACAATCAATAAACAATTATAATAAAACAATGTTAAAAAAAGCAATCAAAAAAGAATAACGAAAAATAATCCGTTTCCATGTCAGTCTCGTAACAACAACAAAAAACTGATTTTAAAGTACAAAAGTAGTACCAAAGAATAATTCAAAATCACCAGTGGATAATCATCCTTACAGAAGACACAAGCAAAAGAAGAAGCCCTTAGATTGTTACAAATGTATGTGTGTTTATGTTATTTTGGCAAAATTTGCCTGTTTCATGAAACAAGCAGCTTTTCGCTGATTATGAGGAATCAGCAGTACCTATTACACAGATTCGGCAATTTCACGAAGTCATGTACGGAATATAATGTTTATTTCATTTTAATCTTTAATAAACAACATGTACATAACAGAATCCTCAGTCTGCCTTAGTCTTCAATAAATGACACATACAGAATACAATGTTGTCTTAGTCTTCAATAGATGACACATACAGAATATATTGTTTACTTTGTCTTAGTGTATGATGAACTTGACAAATATCTCCATTTTCTGATGAGTTTCAATGCACCATTATTATCTGATATGTTTCATCCGTATTTCTGGTTTTATACTCACCTAGGAATTTGATGCACCTTTTAAGAGACATGTTACATGTCCCTGCCATTCTTGAACATCATTCACACAGGTCTCACTGGTTACACCACTGACACATGTCAAGCAGTTTATAAACACTCGGCATGTCCTATTATTTGATGTATGGCAAACACACATGAGGATTTGATGCAGATCAGAATGGTCTCCCTTGTTTGAAGTCTTTCTGAAGGTTGATTGTATTTGTTGAGTTTTCTGCCTGTGTCGTGATCTGATGTATTTGACACTTGTCTCAATGTGTCCTGCTCTTACTATTTGATGTGCTTCATGCAGTCGTGAAGGATCTGGATACCTCGAAGTTCACGCAGCCGCTCCAAGTTCCTGAAAACACAGAGACATATACATCCACATACCATGGTATAAAAACATATGGAGCATGTGCATCTCAGTGTGCACATACACACACATCATAATAAGCTCATATCAGCAAAATTCACAAATATCAGCACAACTCATAGTATGTATACATACTAGTACATGCATTGATAAAGCTGTAACCAGGACAATTAGGACTGTTGTTAATTTTACTCGTTTTACTCTTGTACTACCAGTGCTACCATTTCTTCTACAACTAAACCCTATACTATTGCCACCTGTAGTACAGCCACCATCATTATTGTTTATTCTTAATAACTCTTTCTCTGTGCCAGATCCATACAACTGGAACTAGCTTCCCCTTGTCTATATGACAGTCACATACTATGTCTTCCTTTAAGTCTAACTTGAAAACAATTGAAAATTTGTTTTATTTACTTTATATATATGCTCCTTTTTTGAATATAAGATACACAGATACAATGTCACTTACATGTTACCAGGACTGTTCTAGTGAGACTGTTAAATACTACTGTAAAAAACAGACCAGATAAAAGATAGGATAGGTATGGCCTCAGGACCTGGCCAGCTCATGGTTTTATGTGAAAGCTTAAGGCTTGTGCCACGATAACTATACACATGGCACCAGCTACTACAACTACTGCTACTCTCTACTGCTACTACTGCTACTCTGCTGCTGCTGCTACTACTGCTGCTACTACTGCTGCTGCTACTATGCTGCTGCTACTACTACTCTGCTGCTGCTACTGCTACTGCTGCTACTACTGCTGCTGCTGCTACTACTACTGCTGCTGCTACTACTACTGCTGCTACTACTGCTGCTGCTGCTGCTACTACTACTGCTGCTGCTGACTACTACTACTGCTGCTGCTGCTGCTACTACTACTAGCTGCTGCTGCTACTGCTGCTTTACTACTACTGCTGCTACTACTACTACTGCTGCTGCTACTACTACTGCTGCTGCTACTACTACTACTGCTGCTGCTACTACTACTACTACTGCTGCTGCTACTATTACTACTACTGCTGCTGCTACTACTATGCTACTACTGCTGCTGCTGCTACTACTACTACTACTGCTGCTACTACTACTGCTGCTGCTACTGCTGCTACTACTACTGCTACTACTACTGCTGCTGCTACTACTACTGCTGCTGCTACTACTGCTGCTACTACTGCTGCTGCTCTGCTGCTACTACTACTGCTGCTATTACTGCTGCTGCTGCTACTACTACTACTACTGCTACTACTGCTGCTACTACTACTGCTGCTGCTACTACTGCTGCTACTACTGCTTCTGCTGCTGCTACTACTACTGCTACTATTGCTGCTACTACTATTGCTGCTGCTGCTCTGCTACTACTACTGCTGCTGCTGCTGTTCTGTTGCTGCTACTACTACTACTGCTACTACTGCTGCTGCTACTACTACTACTACTGCTGTTGCTACTACTACTTGCTGCTACTACTGCTGCTGCTACTACTACTACTACTGCTTGCTGCTACTACTACTGCTGTACTACTACTACTACTACTGCTGCTACTACTGCTGCTGCTACTACTACTACTACTACTGTGCTACTACTACTGCTGCTACTACTACTGCTGCTACTACACTGCTGCTACTACTATGCTGCTACTACTACTACTGCTACTACTGTGCTACTACTACTACTACTCTGCTACCACCTGCTGCTACTACTACTGCTGCTAGCTACTACTACTAGCTGCTACTACTGCTCCTGTGCTACTACTACTGCTCTACTACTGCTGCTACTACTACTACTGCTGCTGCTACTACTGCTGCTACTACTACTACTGCTGCTGCTGCTACTACTACTGACTATGCTGCTGCTACTACTGCTGCTACTACTACTACTACTGCTGCTACTACTGCTGCTGCTACTACTATTGCTACTGCTGCTACTACTACTACTGCTGCTACTATTACTACTACTATCTACTGCTGCTACTACTACTGCTACTGCTGCTACTATATACTACTACTGCTGCTACTACTACTGCTGCTGCTACTGCTGTGCTGCTACTACTGCTGTGCTGCTACTACTACTGCTGTTGCTGCTACTACTACTGCTGTTGCTGCTACTACTACTGCTGTTGCTGCTACTACTACTGCTGTGCTGCTACTATACTGCTGTTGCTGCTACTACTACTGCTGCTGCTACTACTACTACTGTTGCTGCTACTACTACTACTGTTGCTGCTACTACTGCTGTTGCTGCTACTACTACTGCTGCTGCTACTACTGCTGCTGCTACTACTCCTGCTGTTGCTGCTACTACTATTACTACTACTGCTGCTGCTGCTGCTGTTACTACTACTACTACAGCTACTACTACTACTATTCTACTAACACTACAACTATGACTACAATCAATACTAACTTTGGATGACCGTTAGCCAGCTTGGCCAGGAGAATGGCACAGTTCTGCTGCACGGCTGATTTTTTCCCATCTCGCGCCCAGATCAAGGTCTGTTTGACGATGTCCGTGTCGGCAAGAAACGCGCACACCCCTTTCACCTGCGTACAGTGGCTCAGGCACAGTGCCGCGTTCCCCACAATTCCCTCATCCTTTGACTGCAGGAGCTGCGTTAATGCCGGGATCCCTGGAAAGAAATATGGTGAAAAAAATTGTGGTAAATCTGATCTGGAGATCTAGTCATGTTTTCAAAAAAATTTGAACTTTCATCAATAAATATATGAATGAATGAATGAAAGAAAGAAAGAAAGAAAGAAAGAATGACAGAAAGAAAGAAAGAAAGAATGAATGAATGAATGAATGAATGAATGCATGAATGAATGAATGTATGAATGAATGAATGAAATAGATTTCAAAAAATGAATAAACACATAAGTACATGTGTCAATCAATCAAGATGAAGAACAACAACAACAACAACAAAACCTGAAAAATTACCGGGGTACAAGTACTAACTCATGCTAACTCAGCCTTAACCCTTTCAGCCCTAAGTACTTCTAGACCTCTGATACCCTCAACCCTGAATATTTTTAGAGAAATTCTCGCGAAAACCGGTGTCTCAGAATAAATCCTTCTAATGCTTAAAAATTTGCCAGGAAGAAAGTATAGGGTGTCTGGAATTCGGTAATATAAACAGGATGTGGCAGAGGAGAGTAGGTGCCGGTAGGTCGCATACCGCACGCCAGCACCATACCAGGCCAGGTCAACCGGACATGTCAGGCCGCTCCTACGGCCTGCCGGGTACAGAGGTATTAATCGCACTGGCCGCTGCATCGGCCAGCCGGGTTCAAAGGGTTAATGAAATAGGCAACAAAAAATACAACAATGAAAATCGGAATATAATCCCTTAAAGGACCTGATGACTAACTGATTAATGCTTGATTAAAACTGATTGATACATTTACTAATTTCTCAAGCAAGTTGCTTCTTTTGATATTGTAATTCTACTTTTTTATTTTGTCATGGTCGCTCCTAGAGACAAAATCGAGTAAATCCTCACCTTCATTCTCAACCAGTGTAGTGCGAGCCTTGGTGCTGAACTGTGTGACAGCTGTCAAGCACTTGAGACTCTGTTTTATTAATAAGTCTTCCTCACCCTGCAACACACACAATAAGAAAGTTACACCCAACCTCAATAGTCAATTAGTCACACGGTTAACGAATACGGGAGTCGCACGGTTAACGAACATTCTTAACCATTTGTTCATTTATCACTATTAATTGCACAATAGTTGTACTGGTAATTGGAGTAGAGACAGTACTGATAAGTACTAAAGGTGCAAGTTTGCTGCTCAAATCACCCCATCTATGTTACTAAACATATGCATTCTTCAAGAAGCTGCCATCCACCCACATCTTGGCATACAAATTTCAAAGGACCAAATTTCAAAGGATCTCACATGAAACCTTCACGTGGCCTACATTTGCAAAAAGTCCTGCAAAAATGTGAGTTTCCTACGCTGTAACCTATGACGCTGTCCACAGGGATACAAAAGACGACAAAAGATCAGCATACCTAGTACTCATCAGATAAGTCCTTGAATATGGAGCCACAGTGTGGAATACCTACCACAAACACGACTCTGATCACCTTGAAAGAGTTCAAATTATGGTGAGACAGCAGCTGCATAATCAAAAGGCTACAATCTCCAACTCCCTAAATCACAAGATCTAAGACTCCACCAATGGCCTATTTGAATAAAATATCCAGTATCTACAACACTAACCTTGATGTAACTCAACAACAACTCAGTAGACCCGTGAGACACGATCCACTCTACAGCAGGCACTGAGTGGGGCAGGATGTTGCCCATGACACTCAGCGCCCTCAGGGGCACCGGGTGTGAGGAACACTGGGAGGGAAGGAGGGAGCGACAGTGGGCGCACATACGCTGGCCAAACTCCAGGAGTGTGGGGGTCGAATCTGTGGTGATGTTGACCAACAGGCCCAATACTGACGACAACAGCTCTGAGTCTGCACTGGTGGAGGTCCGCACCTGAACAGGCAATAGATGATGATGATGATGATGATGATGATGATGATGATGATATGATGATAACATATTTAAAAAAGAAAAAGAAAGAAAAAATGGCACAAGGGAACTGGCCTTGTCTTAATTCTGTTGGAAGCTAAACAAACTAAAATCCTCTTTGACAGACTGTAAAACAAGGAGATAAAAAACACACAAAAAACAAGTTATAACAGCAACAACAACAACAACGACATTCAAACCACACAGATCAAAGAAAAGGGAGATAAAAAACCAAAACAAAACAAACAAAAAAGTTACAACAGCAATAACAACATTCAAACCCCACAGATTACACAAAAGGGAGATTGAAAACACACACACACACACACACACACACCACACACACACACACAACACACACACACACACACACAACATACATACATACAAGTTACAACAGCAACAACATTCAAACCACAGTGACAAAGTTCCCAGAAAACTACCCATTTACACACACACACACACACACACACACACACACACACACACACACACACACAACAGCACAACACACAACACAGGAGTTCCCACTCTCATACACACACACACACAACACACATACACAATATCTCTTTCCTCACACACACACACACACACTCCTCTCTCTCTCCTCTCTCTCATCACACACACACCACACAATACACACACACAACAAACGCTCTCACACATGAAAAAAAACAACACACACACACTACATGAACACTCACACACACACACACACACACACACACACACACTCACACACCCCACACACATGAAAAACACACACACACACACACACACACACACACACACACATGAACACATACACACACACACACACACACGAACACACACACACACACACACACACACACACACAGAACACATACACACACACACAACACACACACACACACACACAACACACTACACACTCACACACACACACACACACACACACACACACAACACACACACACACACGAACACACACACACACACACACACACACACCACACACACACACACGAACACACACACACACACACACCACACACACACACAAAAACCACAGAAGTCCACATACCAAGAGTTCCTCAGTGGCCAACCAGAGGTCTCTACGTCTGGTCAGCGTATTACGTATGCTCGGGTCGTTGGCCAAATTCATCATGGCTGAAATACAGGTGGACACCACCCCACTTTTGCTGCCTGAATCCATCTGTAAACACAGGACATGTACACTTAACCCCTTAAGTGCCAAAGTGTAAATAAAGAGGTAAATTGTCCACGCCATGGAGTTTTAAATGTCTTGATTTAAAAAAGCAACAACATTCATATCTTTTCATCCAGCCCAGAAAACCCCACAACATATACATTTTCTTGTTCAGTATACTTTACAACACACCAGGAGCAGCAGTACTTTCGTTTTTACGATCGCCAGTGTAGTAATGTCATTCTGTCTCTTATCTGGGTCAAGTCCGACTTCGGACGTCAACATCGATTATCGCCTGCATGCACCAAATTATTGTCATTTTCACTCTTATCGAGTGAATCAACAGACTGCAAATCAGAATCAGCTCCACAAGAAATGGTTTCTGCAACTTCTTTTGCTGTATAAGTTGTTTTTCCGGCCCGATCGGCACTTGGCATTGAAGCAAGTTCGTCCGCAATTGTTTGCAGTCGATGAATAGTAATCAGCTGTGGGGGGTCACCTTTTCGATCACACGGGCAGAAAAGATGGTAAAATATCACACATGCATAATTAACATCTATCTATAGAGGGAATCCTGAAGTTTCCGTTGATATCTCACAGTGTTGGGGTTTTCTGGCTAAAAATAGGAAAGGTCGCCGACAGAATATTCGGTCGGTGGCACTGGAGGTGTATATTTGGTTACAAGGCAAGAAATTAGACATCAAAACTTCACTGGCTCTATCTCTATCACTCCAGCAAACTTCCAACTGAACACTTCCCAACCAGGTTTTCTTTCCTTACATACACATTTCACGCTTTACTTTCAAATCAGAAGAAAACTGACCAAGCTAAGACAGGTTTATAAAATGTTGATTTAATACACGTCTGTGGATCAAACATACCAGAAGGTCTTCAAACGAAGGGAGAATTTCTTGCACTTTGTCCCTCACTGTACTTCGAAACCTGTCAAAGGGACAAGGAGGAACAAATATAAATCATCATTTACATTATTTTAATTTTATTTTTTAGAGAGAGAGAATGGGGTAAGAGAGAAAAACACGGGATGAGGTAGGGAGAGAGTGAGGAGGGAAGAAAGGAAGGAGAGAGAGAGAGGAGAGAGAGAGAGAGAGAGGAGAGAGAGAGAGAGAGAGAGAGAGAGAGAGAGAGAGAGAGAAAAGAAGAGAGAGAGAGAGAAATAGAGGAGAGAGAGATGAGAGAGGTTTATGAAGTGTGATGGTGCATGTGTGCATGTGTGTGTGTGTGTGTATATGTATATGTGTGTGTGTTAGCGTATGTGTTTTGTGTGTGTATGTGTGTGTGTGAGTATGTGTGTGTGTGTGTGTGAGTATGTGTGCGTGTGAGTATGTGTGTGAGTATGTGTGTGTGTGTGTATGTGTGTGTGTGTGTGTGTGTGTATGTGTGTGTGTGTATGTGATGTGTGTGTGTGTGAGTATGTGTGCGTGTGTGTGTGAGTATGTGTGTTGTGTGTGTGTGTGTGTGTGTGTGTGTGTGTGTGTGTGTGTGTGTGTGTGTGTGTTGTGTGTGTGTGTGTGTGTGTGTGTGTGTGTGTGGTGCGTGCGGTGCGTGCATGCGTGCGCATGCGTGTATGTGTGTGTGCACGTGCGTGTGTGTCTGTGAATAGGCAATCTAAAAAAAATCAGAAGAAATATTCATTTACAACATAAAAATCATGTCATACAGCAGCCAGATTTAAGTACAAATCGAAGTAGTCAAGCATCAAAACTGTATTCTGTCCGAATATTCCTCCCAATAACAACAACATATTACCTTCTAATCAGCAGAGGTAGGTACTGCTGGAAAGAAAGAGGAAATCTACGGGGGTCCAGGGAGAATATTCACCCAGAAATTCCTTTTTTTTTAAACCCTTTGACTCCAACACAGGAAACTGGTGAATAGGGTGAAGGAGTTAAAGGGTTAAGTTTTTGCTTTGCTAGTAAGGTTGACAATGCAGGATGCTAATGGATAGGGTGAAGGAGTTAACTCAATCGCTTCGTACCGGAAGAAAATCTCCGTCACTTCCGTTTACTGCTTGGGTACGTGACGTCGATTTATCGACGGCGGACATTTGTTGTTTTTTTTTATGTCAGAAGCGTCAGTTATAGGGAAAACTCACTGGGAACCTAAACTAGGGTATGTTTACAGCAGTTCTTTACCTTAGACCGTTTGTGGCAATGTGAAACAAAGACAACAGTAGCCTTTTTTCAGCGCTACCAGCGACATGCGAATTTCGCAAGTGGCTCAAGGAAAGCAAGTCGAACCTCACAATTCTGTAAATATTTTGTATTCTGGAGCAACTGTACGCAAAAAGTGACAACTACCAGTAATTTTGTGATTTGAAACATCCATGGCATGGAAATCATGTTCTGGACTTCATCTAAAACTGTTTCACAGTGTGTGTTCATATCCATCAAAAAAAAAAAATTACCCCCCTTTGGATACCTATTTGGATACTTCCATCATTTACAAGTACACGGAATACCATAAATAAAGTAAGATTATTTGTAAAGATCTAATCCTGGTCTTTCTGTATCACTTTACTTTGTTTGTCTACTTTATTTGGTTGTTTTTCTATATTTTTTTAAAATGTGCTAAAAATCCTCCGAATTGAGGGGGCAGAATGACCCTGAAGACTGCGACTCGATTGAGTTAAAGGGTCAAGTTTCTGCTTTGCTAGTATGGTTGACAATGCAGGATGCTAATGGATAGGGTGAAGGAGTTAAAGGTTAAGTTTTTGCTTTGCTAGTATGGTTGACAATGCAGGATGCTAATGGATAGGGTGAAGGAGTTAAAGGGTTAAGTTTTTGCTTTGCTAGTATGGTTGACAATGCAGGATGTTAATGGATAGGGTGAAGGAGTTAAAGGGTCAAGTTTCTGCTTTGCTACTATGGTTGACAATGCAGGATGCTAATGGACAGGGTGAGGGAGACAAGGGGTTAATCTTACTCTGCTCTGAAGAAAGAAACTGGACAAGGACTTTCCAAGGGAAAAGACCCACGTAATCCCAGGAAGCTGATTACTTTTTGCCGCAGAAATCTGCACATCTGATGAGAATTTCCACCCCTGGTCACAACGGGAAAGCTGGAGGGAAGGAGAGCATGGGGTAGACCCAGGGAGAGGATACTAGACGGGCTTGCAGAGTAGCTGAAGACAAGGAGGGTGGAAGAGACGCTTGAGGAAACAAGAGAGAGAGACAGATGGAACTCCATAATCGCCGACGCCATGCGGCAAGGCACCTGATGATGATGATGAGTGATGATGATGATGATGATGATGATGATGATGATGATGATGAATGATGGATCAGAAAATACGTCACTTACTTTTTCTCCACAGACATGTTGTTGAGGACGCCAGCAGCATTGTGGGAGTACGCTTTGTGCGTGCGGATGAGATCAAACAACACGGACACCAATCTGCACATCACAAAAGTAGCACAATTCAAACTCTGATTCAGCCGATCCGTCTGTGCTTCAATTAGAAGATGGGAGAGGGCTGAAGACAGGTATCATGCAATGTAAAGTAAATGTCTGTATGAGGGATATCCAAGTAACAACTGACAGAAAAAAAAACAGACGTACAGACAGGCGAAAAGGTGAACAAGGACACAAAAATAAGCAACAGGGAACATAACACAGGCACATTGACTCTGCCATCTTTACACACTTGATTACTGCATTTGTCTAGTATCATATTCAGTTTAAGGGGCGTACACATCAAAGAGATCAAACAGATAGGGTTGTTGTTTGATCTCTTTGAACAAACTTGCGGCAGCCGAAATGTGGTTTCTGAGAAGAATGTTGAGAGTTCCATGGACAGCAAAGAAAACAAACGAGACAGTCTTGACGGAGGCAGACACAAGAAAATCATTGAAATGGAAGATTAGGAAAAGACAGGCAACATTTATAGGCCATTTCATGAGGAAAGTGGAATTGGAGCACCTGGTCACAACAGGAAAGCTGGAGGGAAAGAGACATTAGGTAGACTGAGGGAAAAAATACTGGATGGAGATGCAGAATGGCTGAAGATGGAGAGGGTGGAAGATGTGCTTGCAGCAACAAGGGACATATGCATATGGAGGGCCATGATCGCCAACGCCATGTGGCAAGGCACTTGATGATGATTATGACACTTCAAAGACCAACAAATAGCACTGTAATGTCAATTGTAACCTTTGCGATGGCTGTCCTGGGAGGTGTTGCTGTGAGATGAAGCTGACAGTGCGCTGTTAATGCAGAAGCTTGGTGCAGAGTCATCTTGTAACTGTGAAGTGTGGCCCTGTCTTATTCTCTTTTCACTTACATGTACATGAGCAATATTCATTCATCCCCTACTAAACTGCCAAGTCTGTGTCAGCTTCACCAGATACCCGTTAGCTGGATGACACAATTGACATGTCACCTGTCACCTGATGGCGTCACCGGCTTCAGTGTTGGCTGCTGTACTTCATGACACAGTCACTCGCCGCCAACTGGCTCTGTCTTGATTTTTGTGGATAACTTCTTGAATATTTAGGCCACTGATGTTTGTTAAACTGACATGTACAGTGCTATTTCTTGACCTTTGAAGTGTACATCCCTTGAACTGAATATAATACTACACAGACGCAGTAATCAAGTGTGTAAAGATTCGAGGATTCAATGTGCCTGGACATCTCCGTCTGATGGGTAGAGCATGGAGACGTTTCCAATATCCCTGACCAACATGTATGGAGACCTACTTGTACCTAAACCCCCTTTGTGTGTATATGCATGTAGAGCAACTCTTTTCCTGCCATGGTCGAAATCAAGCGACTTCCCGTACGACCGCCATGGTCGCATTTGAGCGACTTGGTGGGGTCATGCTAAACCATAATTTTTCACGCGAGTACAAAGCTTCTGTCAGCTCCACTGGGTGAATGCAGGCGACTGTGCTATTTTTAAACTTTACCCAGCGACCTAGTTTTTCAGCAGTAAGGCCGAAGTGTGGCTTTGTTAACTGTCGGAATTTACGTCACGTTTTCTCCGAAGCATTTTCTCCAAAATGGCTGCAAATCGACACGCATTGTCTACCACTCCGAGTAGAATAAGCAGACAGCTGACTTTGTGTGTAGATTTCCATTGTGTTTCCTCATTTATTATAATGATATCTGGCGCACAACTCTCGAAATAAGGTCAGTAGTACAACTAATAAACCGTATGTTTGTTTTTCTTTATGATAAGATTATCTGTGGAATAATCAATCAAGCACATAAACATAAACAAGCATTCATATATAAATACATCTGCCCTTTACACAGCAAAAAAAAAAAAGTAAGTGAAAATCTTTATAGTCTTTGAGATATAAGCTTTTAAAAATGCATACTGCGCCGCAAAATTGGTTGCCCAAAACATACTTGGCACTGAGATGCCGTTTCTGGGGAAACTTGGCGGTGAAAGAGTTAAATAATACACATTCTAAAGATTCTGTGCATCATGTCACCACTTAGCGCTTACAGAAACATGAAAATATCCAGCCCGCGCACCTACCAAAGGCAGAGTACGCAGACTGTGCAGCAACATACCACCTACACACTGTGGGCAAAACAACGTGCATACAAGCATCCAAACTAAATCTAAACATTAAAAATAGAAAAAGAAAACCCTATACACACCAATAACTTAAATGCCTACAGACCTCTCACCATACCACCTGTCCTTCCTCTGACACTGAGGACTGCTCAAGTACTGAATGATGACAGAGCGGCCCATGGAGTGTCCCCTGTGAGACGGTGAAAAGCAGCTGGACGATAGAGGTCTTCAGCTGCCATGCCATGTCCCTTCATACAGGCCGACAGCAGGCAGGTCAGACGTTCTGACAACCCTTCCTGCTTTAGCAGCTGTTCCTGGTTACAGTCTGAATAAATACAACATAAACCATGAAAAGTTCTTCACTGCTGGGAAGTAGTGTGTGTGTGTGTGTGTGTGTGTGTGTGTGTGTGTGTGTGTGTGTGTGTGTGTGTGTGTGTGTGTGTGTGTGTGTGTGTGTGTGTGTGTGTGTGTTGTGTGTGTGTTGTTTGTGTGTGTGTGTGTGTGTGTGTGTGTGTGTGTGTGTGTGTGTGTGTGTGTGTTGTGTTTGTGTGTGTGTGTGTGCGCGTGTGTTGTGTTTGTGTGTGGTGTGTGTGTTGTGTGTGTGTGTGTGTGTGTGTGTGTGTGTGTGGTGTGTTGTGTTGTGTTTGTGAGTGTGTTGTGTGTGTGTTGTGTTGTGTTGTGTTGTGTTGTGTTGTGTTGTGTTTGTGTGTGTGTGTGTGTGTGTGTGTGTGGTGTGTGGTGTGTGTGGTGTGTTGTGTGTGTGGTGTGTGTGTGTGTGTGTGTGTGTGTGTGTGTTGTGTTGTGTGTGTGTGTGTGTGTGCGTGTGCGTGTGTGTGTGTGTGTGTGTGCATGTGATATCTGTTAGGTTTTCCTTGTACTTTTCCCTTCTGTCCTTGGTTATGATGTAATATCATAATAATTTGATTTTATTTGTTATTGGTATGGTTAAAGTTGATAGCTTCCATTGTTCCCTCCAAAGTTATTTTCAAACAATTCCCAGAGTGCTAGCTCTCTCAATTTGTAGACTCAAGTGTGTAAGCTCACTCTATTAGTGCCAAAAAAAATCGTTTTCTCTTTCCATGAACAAAGTGTGAAATACTGTGTAAAGTTAAATATACAAAGATAAAACCATGTTAACACCCTCCATTTCACACAGCCTTTAGACCTTTTGTGATTGTGAATCTGGAAATAAAGCCGTTTTCTTTAAATATCTAATGTCAAGACTGACATGCTGTGAAACATCCGACCACAAACCGGCAAGATTTTTTTTAACAACTGGAAAATCCTTACTTAAACTCCTGTAAAAGCTTTTTTCACTTCCCCAATCACTACCACACTATAAAATATTCACATCACAATATCAGTCCTACCTTCTGTGGTCCTGCAGGTGAAATGTTGGAGGAAGTGAAAATTTTACATTCATTCGTTCTTTGATTTAACATCTTTTCACTATGAGTGATATTAGACGGTAAAATATTTACATCACAATATTAATCCTAGCTTCTTTGGTCTTCCAGGTAAAATATTGGAGGAAGTAAAATATTTACATTCGTTCGTTCTTTGATTTAACATCTTTTCACTATGAGTGATAGACGGTGAAATACGAAAGAAGAATACGAACGCGTTATTAATAACAAGACAAGACAGGCGCAAATTTTCAGCCAACTGGTCTCTGTCAAGCGTAAGATCACAAACAAACACCAGATACAACAATTTTGAGAAAAAGACTGAAACTTCCTCTGCGGTCAATGTGGAAAGATCCTTTTCTCACATTGGACACAACAGCAGGGAAGTTTCAGTCTTTTTCTCAAAATTTTTTCCTTTTCTCACATTGGACACAGCAGCAGGGAAGTTTCAGTCTTTTTCTCAAAATTTTTGTATCTGGTGTTTGTTTGTTTGTAATCTTACGCTTGACAAAGGCCAGTTGGCTGAAAATTTGCGCCTGTTTTGTCTTGTTGTATTAAATATGCGTTCATATTCTTCTTTCGTGTTTTTTCTGGTTCCTGTTTGCTTGAACGCGGGCAGTCACACTTGTTTTGGAAGACAGTGAAATATTTACATCACAACATTAGTCCTAGCTTCTGCAGCCCTCTGAACAAAATGTTGTGGGAACAAAAACACACAAGCAAAACAACCACCTCCCCCAGAAAACAATAATAAACAAACTGAAACCCCAAACACACAAACAAAATCAAAACAGAATTCAACCAACCAACCAACCAACCAACCAGCCAACCGACCAACCAACCAACCAACCAACCAACCAACCAACCAACCACAACCAACCTACCAACCTGCTAATCAGCTAAACAATTAAAAGGCCACCCGTAATCAAAGCCATCTCACCGTTGTTGAAACAAGCCTCAGACATAAGGTCGAAGGCGGAAGACATGACGTTTCGTTCCTCTTTGGTCAAGCTCTGTGGGGCAGTGGTCAGACAGCCAGACAACAACTTGTGGTCCTGCAGTAACTGTAGTCCCCCATTCAACCTGAACTGGGCCTGGTTGTCTTCTGCATCAGTCACAACACATAACAGCCTGTTGTGTTAAGCGCTCTTCTGTATTAACCTTTTGCCTCCCGCACCCTGTCCACCAGCATCCAGCATTGTCAACTATACTAGCAAAACAAAAAACTTAACCCTTTAAGTGCCAAAGTGTAAATACAGAGGTGAATCGCCTGTGCCATGGAATTTTGAACGTTTTGACTCAAAAAAAAAAAAAAATTCATATCTCTTTATCCAGCCCAGAAAACCCCACAACACTATATATGTGACCTCCTACCACGAAATCAGTCTTAACTCGCAGTCAGTCCAACAGCACTAGGAGCTGTAAAGGTGACAGGGTCTATCTGGGGTGTTTTGACTTTTTCTTAAAATTGATTTCTGTAGACTATAATCTATCCCCCACAGAAATTTTTTTCTTGAAAAAATATTAATCAACTTAAATCGGCATTTTAATGCACTGATTGCAGCAGAAAGAACACAATTTCCTACCAAAAGTACATATTTTTGTCTCTTATTATGAACCGTAACTTGTACAGTACTAGCACATGTAATATACTGATGGAAAGCTCTTTGGTGCACCTTTCAGATAATGACAGCGAAAATTAGAAACAAACTGGGTCAAAGCTACCAAATAAAGAAATTTAAGGAAAATGTGTAGGAGAGCACACAAAAACTTTAGAGGCCGTTTTCTCAAAATGGCCGTCATACAACTTAGTGACTTTAAACATACATAACTTCTACATTTTTTGAGTACAAGCTTTATTCAAGTACCAAAATAATAAGCAGAATGTACACTTTCCAGCGATATGTATATCTCAAAATGCCCAAAATGCTGGTTAAGACCGATTTCGTGGTGGGAGGTCACATATTTTCTTGTTCAGTATACTTTACAACACACCAGGAGCAGCAGTACTTCCATTTTTATGATCGCCAGTGCTAGTAATGGCACTTTGACTGTTATCTGAGTCAAGTCCGACTTCGGACATCAATTTCAAATTATCGCCTGCATACATCAGATTATCATCATTTTAACTGTTATCTAGTGAATCAACCGACTGCAAATCAGAATCAGCTCCACAAGTAATGATTTCTGCAAATTATTTTGCTGTTTAAGTTGTTTTTCGGGCCCGAATGATGCTCAGTGTTGAAGCGAGTTCGTCCACCATTGTTTACAGTTGCTGAATAGTATGGGGTCACCTTTTCAATCGCACGGGCAGAAAAGACTGTAAAACGTCACACATACATAATTAGCATCTATTTACAGAGGAAATCCTGAAGTTTCTGTTGAGATCTCACATGTCACTGAAAGTGTTGGGGTTTTCTGGCTAAAACAGGGAAAGGTCGCTGACCGAATATTCGGTCGGTGGCACTGGAGATGTGTGTTTCTTCCGACCTAATATTTGGTTGGTGGTACTGGAGGTGTATATTTCTTCCGACCAAATATTCAGTCAGTGGCTGTATGTTTCTTCCGACCGAATATTCGGTTGGTGGTACTGGAGGTGTATGTTTCTTCCGACCGAATATTCGGTTGGTGGCACTGGAGGTGTATGTTTCTTCCGACCGAATATTCGGTAGGTGGCACTGGAGGTGTATGTTTCTTCCGACCGAATATTCGGTTGGAAGCAGTGAACAGGTCAACCCTTTGACTTCCTCATCCTGTCCACCGGTTTCATGCAGGAAGCTGGTGGGCAGGGTGAGGGAGTCAAAGGGTTAAGTTTCTGCAGTTGGTGGATAGGGTGCTGGAACCAAAGGGTTAAATTACTGTACTAAACTGCTCCTTCTTTTCTTTTTTTTTTTTTTTTTTGGTGTGGATTTTTCTTTACTGAACGTTTTCTCACACTGTGAAAGCGTAATATTGCTGCGCAGTCTGTACAGTCTATCTTTATCGAGTGTGCATGCTGGACATTTTCCTGTTTCCATATGTCACCAAACCCTACATGGCTTATAGGATCTTTAACATGTGTATACGATATTCTCTGTGTGTACACAAATGAAGAGGGGTCCAGGTCCAGACACCAGTAGTGTCTACATACATGTTGACCTGGTAGAGCGGAAAAATCTCCCCTCCATTAGGTGCTACCCGACAAGACCGAACTAAGATCTTCCAATTAAAACTTTGACATACCATGCACCATTTGGCTATCATGCCATCACATAGTGTTATGTTCATGTCGTGTTGCGCTACACTGTATTAACTCCTTGGCTACCAACATGTTTTTAAGTCCAGTGTTTCCCATATACCAGGGAACAAAGTTACGTCACTACCATGTCCACTAAAACTACTGTCGCTTCCATATTTGTGGGAATCTACGCATGAAATTACATGGGGAATGATGCATTAGACATAGCAAATTCTATTTTCTTATGATTTGTTCAGTAATTTCTTGAAATTACTGCACATTTATAATCCTTTGTGAATATCCCACCCCACCCCCACCCCCACCCCACACATAAACCACATACAATCACCATAAAATCAAAATATGTCTGTCTCCCCCCCCCCCCCCCCCCCACTCCATCATCAATCGTCACCTGACCTTTGCTCCATACACAATGCGTGAACAAACCCAATACTTATCTCACCTTCAGCCAAGTGGCCAACCACTTAGTGCCTATACCCCACCCCTCTCCTCACAAACATCCTCTCAACAACACCTCTTGCCTATCTACCTCTCTTCTGTGCTTAAAACATACAGGTCTGAACGCAGTCTCAAGTCAAGCAACCAGAAACTTCTATCAAAATCAGAATCAAAACACAAAACCATAGGACACCAAGCCTTCCATTACCAGGCCCCACTTGTCTGGAACAATCTGCCTTTTTCTCTCCGCTGTTCATCATCTCTCTCTTCTTTCAAGGCAGGCCTCAAAACTCATCTTTTTGATAAATACTATCAGTAATGAAACATGTTTTTTGATCTTCCTGATTAAGTAATGTATACATTAGTACTTGCTTGTAACAGATGTGCTAGTGTGTGTGTGTTGGGGGGGGGGGGAGGGACTAGGAGTGGGAGTTAGTATAATTGACCACTAGGCATAGGGCTGATTGGGAAAAATGAACTAATTAATGTAAAGTGCAGTGAGTCTTTACCTATGTGTAAGAGAATAGCGCTACATAAGTCATTTATTATCATTATTATCTACTGCCCTTTCTACCATTCCCACCCCCCAACAACAACAAACAATGATAACAACAACAAACACATAACAAACATATTCCCCCCCCCCCCCCCCCCCCCCAAACAAAACAAAAAGTCCTACCACAGACACGTAAAGGCCTGTGACTCTGTTCTCACCTCGACCCATATGGCCGGCCAACACCTGGAAACCCCCGCTGTAGTACATGGGCAGCTGGTCCGGTTTCTTCACTTTCTCCAACACCTGCACCAGACTTTGCGCCTGTGTGTCGCCCGCCACAAACAGCTCCCTCGCTTTCTTCTCTGCCAGGTCGGCCGTTTCCACACGAGCCACTTCTGCCAGGTATTCTGAATGTTGTGGACAGGTTTTTTATCACTTTGTGTTCATGACAGACGGGTTATTATCATCATCATTATTGTTTAAAGCCCAGCCGACTGTGCAGAGCCATATCAGGGTTATGATCACCTCAAAACACACACAATACCTTGATGACCCTGAAAATAAAACACCCAGAAAAGCAAATTTAGCACATATATCACTGCATTTACGCACATAACCTAAAGATATGTACCTGGCAGTGACCATTCCGTCCAGTTTTACAAGGAGGGATTAAAAAATCAAACCTGAATACAAATGTATCAATGTCAGTTGTCACTGAGTACACTAAAACATACATAAAAACTGACCACATTACTTAAAATTACCTCTGAATACCTCGCTCACTCAGATACTCACCCTCTCTGTCCACATTCAAACGCTCCCTCAAAACTCATCTGTTTCCCAAATAACTGGTAATTTCTGCCCCCCTCCCCCCATGTAACGTAATGTTGGTTTTATAATGTCTTAGTGTCAATGTGTCATTGCATTTGCATGTCGTGCTGTGTGTGTGTGTGTGTGTGTGTGTGTGTGCGTGTGCGTGTGCGTGTGTGTGTGTGTGTGCGTGTGTGTGTTTGTGGGCGTGTGTGTGCGTGCTTGTGATTTCGGTTATATGTTTTGCCATTGTTAACGCCTAGGGCATTAATTTGATTAGGCGTACTAAATGTTCATAATAATAATAATAATAATATCGTATTTCCTTAGACTCAAAAATGCGGTTATGTATCCAATTATCAACCCTAACAGACAGTATACACGGCGCACAAACCCGAGATACTTTAGTTGGCCACTTTCTGCCGGCTATTAACCAGTTCAGTGCCTATAAGCCGTCAGCTGACGTTGCACAAAAGGTGTTGCTATATTGCCTAAGAGCCGTCCGCTGACATTGCAGGAGTTTTCCGATTTTTCGTTCACAACTGTGTGAGCCAGTCAGCACACAGGAACACTGCACACTGAGCTATATGTGTCTACAATATAAAAATAGGATGTAAATTAGGATACGTCATAGGGAAGACACTTTTATTGTCGCTAATGATTTGGTAACTGGACCACGTGAAGTGGAGCACAATGGCGACGCAACCTTCGACAAGCCGAACGGTGTCTCACGTCAGCGGACTTTCACGACTCTAGAGGCCGTTCAAATGATTTTACAGCATGATGACGATGAGAGAATTTGTTATCTGATGATTCGCTTCAACATGAGGGTGGAGAAAGTAACAATGACCACGCCGACATTCAACGCTTGCTGGCTGAATCGATGCAAGCAGACGATAACAAGTACGAGTCAGACCGCGACTGCCGTGGTCAGTGCGAGTGGCGAGCGCGCAGGCCGTGACACTTCGGACTTTGGACCCAACAGCCGTGAACGTGATGGTACATGGTGAGATGGGTCACGCACGTGTTCGTGGTGTGGGAAGGGGGGAAGATGAGAAGGGGGAGAGGGACAGGAGAGGTGCAGAGGAGCTGTGCCCCAGTTAGACGGCATGGCAGGGGGCGTGGCGATCAGCGAAGTGTTTCGCTCACTGAAAATCTGTTGGCCTCCAAATGGACAACAGTCAGACATTCCTCAATTTTTATGAAATCCAGGATTGAAAGTGGGAACTGGTGACGTGTGCTATGCTTTATCAAGCTGTTTCTGACTGATGAGCATGAGCTGATTGACTTATTTGAATAAGGATTCTGATTCTGGGCTTATTTTCTCTTGTTTTGATTGCAGAACCTGAAGAACAGAGAGAACCAATTCATGAGTGTCATGTAGTTTGACTGTTCAGTGTCTGAGTACACTGACTGTCATGTAGTTTGACTGTTCAGTGTCTAGTACAATCACTTTTATGTTTACCAAAACCAGGTCTATCATTGATGGGATGGTTACTTACTTATTTGTCTGCATGGGTTTAGTATCGTTTCATGAACATTTTATGATGTCATATGTTTTGTTTTCATTTATGTATGTAAACTGACAACAAACAAGTCATTTTCAGCTGTTTTTTTGTTTGTGAGTGTGTTGGGTATCAATCTGTAGAGATGGAAACTTACTTTTTAGACAACACAAAAAAATTATTTCCACTTTGGAATGCCTGGACAGGTCTTTGCAATCAAGCTAAGAGAAAAATAAGCACAGATTCAGAATCCTCGTTCATTTTCCTTCAAAAAACACTTATGCTTCTTTGTTGTATCTCTTACAGTTTTTGCACTAGAATTTTTTGTTAATTATTACCCTCGAATCCTCAAAATTCCCCGGCAATGGGGAAGCACATGTTTACGTTTTTCTCTGGCACTGAAAGGGTTAATAGCGCGCCCCTTCCCTTCCACTCCCCACACCCTTTTCACCCGTCCCTTTATCACTAGCGTGGAAGCACAAAGACGTGCTACACTGACGGATTTTGGTCGACCCTGCCTGGCTAAAAATAGCACAAGCAAGCGACGCCAGCTCACAACTAAATGTTGGCAGAATGGCTGGGAAAATGCAGCCGCGAGTATAAAATGCTTTATAGAACACATACAGATGAATAGACCAATAAGGTAGAAAACGATAAGAACAGATGACAGAAAGCAAAAGAGCAAGGCAGAAACAAAGAAAGTGACAGAAAAGAAGCAAATGCTAGCACAGAATTTTCTGAAAGTGGAATACCATTTATACTGAAAGAGCTCCAGCAGGGGTGAAACAGGCACAGTATGATGAATGCTGAGAATGATATTATACAAATGACACAATACAATAAATCTTAAGTCCCCTGGGTGACAGAAAGCTAAAATGTATGAATAAAAGATGAGGCATAATACATTCAGTAACAGCAGCCACTTCAGTCAGATATTCTGAATGTTTCTGAAGCAGTTTATGTGATTATGTATTTGACAGACAACAGATATTCTGAATGTTTCTGAAGCAGTTTATGTGATGATGTATTTGACAGACAACAGATATTCTGAATGTTTCTGAAGCAGTTTATGTGATGATGTATTTGACAGACAACAGATATTCTGAATGTTTCTGAAGCAGTTTATGTGATTATGTATTTGACAGACAACAGATATTCTGAATGTTTCTGAAGCAGTTTATGTGATGATGTATTTGACAGACAACAGATATTCTGAATGTTTCTGAAGCTGTTTATGTGATTATGTATTTGACAGACAACAGATATTCTGAATGTCTCTGAAGCAGTTTATGTGATTATGTATTTGACAGACAACAGATATTCTGAATGTTTCAGAAGCTGTTTATGTGATGATGTATTTGACAGACAACAGATATTCTGAATGTCTCTGAAGCAGTTTATGTGATTATGTATTTGACAGACAACAGATATTCTGAATGTCTCTGAAGCAGTTTATGTGATTATGTATTTGACAGACAACAGATATTCTGAATGTTTCTGAAGCAGTTTAGTTGATGATGTATTTGACAGACAACAGATATTCTGAATGTTTCTGAAGCAGTTTATGTGATGATGTATTTGACAGACAACAGATATTCTGAATGTCTCTGAAGCAGTTTATGTGATGATGTATCTGACAGACAGGCAAAAATGATGAAATCAACAATAAAGGAAATGATGATATGATAGAAACAAGTTACAACTCAACAGATCTTGAAATAGGTCCAGAATGCTACAGTAAGTTCTGTCAATCAACCACACATTTACTTTACCAAATCCATGCTTATATTGATCAACACCTCATTTTTTCTCTCATTTGATCCCACTCTCATGGTGGAATTGTGGGAGATTATTTTCTGTTGTTGTTCATAACCTGCTCTGTCCATGTGTACTCAAATGCATGACTGAACCTGTATATGTATGGCAGATTTTCTTACCCGGCCATTGTGTCATACACCATTTTTGGAGGAGTGCATATTGGGAATTTTCTTGTTCCCAGTGCCATCAAACAGTGACACACATGGTTTACATGATCTTTAACATATGAATTTATGTTCTGCGTGTGTGTGCACATGAAGGGTACTAGCAGGTCTGCTCTATGCTGACCTGGGAGTTCAGGAAAATCTCCACCCTTTACCCACCAGACAGGCTCAAAGCCAGAGTCCCCAAGTAAAGACTCTGATATTAAGGAGGTTCAGATTCAAGCCTGCAGGGGTTCTGCCTGGTGGGTAAATAAAGACCGGGATATCTGGGTTCTGGCTTGCTTGGAAACATATAAACACCCAGCATGCACATCCACCAAAATGGAGTGTGATTGCCTTAATTAATGGCAGGGTAACAAACATACACCAAAAACGGCCATCCATTATGAAAGATAAAGACTTCATTTCCACAAGCAATATACAGATACAAACCATGAATATATGAATATCCAAAAATACCAATAATAAAAAAATACATCGAATAGCACAAAACTCCCTCCCACATACCTTTTCTCCACAAAAAAACATCACACTAGCAAATATAACTCTCCCAATCATAGCAGAAAAATAACTTCTCCAATCATAGCAGAAAAATAACTCTCCTAATCACACTAGCAAATATAATTCTCCCAATCATAGCAGAAAAATAACTCTCATAATCACACTAGCAAATATAACTCTCCCAATCATAGCAGAAAAATAACTCTCATAATCACACTAGCAAATATAACTCTCCCAATCATAGCAGAAAAATAACTCTCATAATCACACTAGCAAATATAACTCTCCCAATCATAGCAGAAAAATAACTCCTCCAATCATAGCAGAAAAATAACTCCTCCAATTATAGCAGAAAAAAATAACTCCTCCAATCACAGGAGCAAAAATAACTGCCCCATTCATAGCAGGAAAAATACCCCCGATCTTTCACGCTTCACACCCTACTCCTATGCAATCAACGACAACAACAACAAAATGACAGTACCTTGCACCAAGGAGTCTTTCTTAGGGTCAATGGTGAGGACCTTGTTGTAGCTGTCCCGCGCCTGCTGGTACTGTTGGAGAGCCAGGTGTGCTCGCCCCATGTGTACGTACGCCTTGATGCTGTTGGGATTGGCCTGCAAAACACACACTGAGACCGTCCACATGATGTGCTGATCACATGGTTAAAGCTCTAGGCACAAACTTCTGGGTTCCATTCCTATTTTGATTAACCCTTTGACTCCTGCACCCTTTCAACCAGCATCCTGCATTGTCAACCATGCTAGCAAAGCAAAACTTAACCTTTTGACTCCCTCACCCTAACCAACAGCTTCCTGCAGGAACCTGGTGGAGAGGGTGAGGGAGTCTAAGGGTTAAGTTTTTGCAGTCTGTAGGTGGGGTGTGGGAGTCAAAGGGTTACTGCTGTTGTCCCGTTTCTCCACCATTTCTTTGCTCACAGAGTCCGGGACAATTTTCATACAGCTGTGATGATGCAAGATGATGGGGATGACAGTCATCAATATGGACTGAGACATTGTGACAGTCATCAATATGGACTGAGACATTGTGACAGTCATCAATATGGACTGAGACATTGTGACAGTCATCAATATGGACTGAGACATTGTGACAGGGCTGTACTTTATGCTTCCTTTTCATAACATATCTTGCAATCCACGACGCCTGAAAGATACAGACACCTGTTGGTTGGTCACGGCATTTGACCAGCATCCTCTATGACATATCCATGAAATGGACGAGATTTAGGTAGAAGGTAGAAAGAAACTCTAGGGAGAGCTAGACAACAGAAGGTCTTCAGAGAAGTAACCCCCTTTAGACAAGTGTTTCGGCCCTGAATTCCTTACACTCTCGGGGGGCCGGGCCACATCCAGGTCATGACTCCTGGATGCCCTTCTGCTGTTGTCTATTTTTTTTTTTTTTTTTTCCCACCCGGGATCGAACCTGGGCGATTCTGCGCTTCAGAACTGCGGTACGCGGTTTTACCAATGTGCTAACGGGGCACACATCATCTGTAGGGAATTTAATCCTTATGAAGTTCACTTTTTCGTTCCTCCTTGCCCAGATCCAGCTTGAGCTCCTTTCTGCTGCCTCTGCCATCGCTTTAAGGGCTCTAGTCCTCTTCTTCCCAGAAATGGCGAGTTGTTTCATGAGATTTAACTGTATAGTCCCAATCTTCTGACCAGCATCCTCTATCACATATCCATGAAATGGACGAGATTTAACTGTATAGTCCCAATCTTCTGACCAGCATCCTCTATGACATATCCATGAAATGGACGAGATTTAACTGTATAGTCCCAATCTTCTGACCAGCATCCTCTATGACATATCCATGAAATGGACGAGATTTAACTGTATAGTCCCAATCTTCTGACCAGCATCCTCTATGACATATCCATAAAATGGACGAGATTTAACTGTATAGTCCCAATCTTCTGACCAGCATCCTCTATGACATATCCATGAAATGGACGAGATTTAACTGTATAGTCCCAATCTTCTGACCAGCATCCTCTATGACATATCCATAAAATGAACGAGATTTAACTGTATAGTCCCAATCTTCTGACCAGCATCCTCTATGACATATCCATAAAATGGACGAGATTTAACTGTATAGTCCCAATCTTCTGACCAGCATCCTCTATGACATATCCATGAAATGGACGAGATTTAACTGTATAGTCCCAATCTTCTGACCAGCATCCTCTATGACATATCCATGAAATGGACGAGATTTAACTGTATAGTCCCAATCTTCTGACCAGCATCCTCTATGACATATCCATAAAATGGACGAGATTTAACTGTATAGTCCCAATCTTCTGACCAGCATCCTCTATGACATATCCATGAAATGGACGAGATTTAACTGTATAGTCCCAATCTTCTGACCAGCATCCTCTATGACATATCCATGAAATGGACGAGATTTAACTGTATAGTCCCAATCTTCTGACCAGCATCCTCTATGACATATCCATGAAATGGACGAGATTTAACTGTATAGTCCCAATCTTCTGACCAGCATCCTCTATCACATATCTATGAAATGGACGAGATTTAACTGTATAGTCCCAATCTTCTCAACGAGTCCACAACATGCTTAACTCTAGGTAGAAGCTGGCTAGGGGAAAAAATCCACAAAATAATGTTGACAGGATTAATCGGCTTCAAATCCACAGCTTTCCAGCTGTTAATCTGTTGCATGACTGCTGCATTCTGGTGGACTGGTTGGGTTCAATTTCTAAACAGACAGGGATGTTTCACCCAAGTGACAGTACGGACGCTGATTTTGGGGTAAGATGACGATCCAATGTTCTCTTTAGGGTTCCTACAGACTGCTGAGAATAAAATCTGAGGAGATTTCAAGAGCCTTTTAAGACTATTTTGTGGGATTTCAAGAGTGTGTTACAGAGAAAGCAAGATAAGATCGCTTACAGCAATTTGTATCCAACATTACAAAATCAAATTTAGAACTTGTCAGTATCTGAATAGTTTGGATAATATTTCATAGATTTCAGTGCCATCAGGAAAAAAAAAAGATGTCTTTTATTCAAGAAGAACTGTGACATCAGAAAAAAAATCAGTCTTTTATTTCATGAACAGCGCCATCAGGAAAAAGTCAATGCTTTTTTTTTCTTTCAGATTTCATGGCTCTGTTTTCAAGGGTTTTCAAAGAGGTTTAAAGACTCAATTCCTGATTTATCAGATTTCAAGAGGATTCAAGGCCTTGAAAAAGGCAATTAAAATATCAAGGGGTTTCAAGGAGTTTGGACGATTCAAGGCCTTGAAAAAGGCAATTAAAATATGAAGAGGTATCAAGGAGTTTGGAGGATTCAAGGCCTTGAAAAAGGCAATTAAAATATCAAGAGGTATCAAGGAGTTTGGAGGATTCAAGGCCTTGAAAAATGCAATTAAAATATCAAGAGGTATCAAGGAGTTTGGAGGATTCAAGGCCTTGAAAAAGGCAATTAAAATATCAAGAGGTATCAAGGAGTTTCAAGGAGCATAGGAACCCTGCCTGTGCAGCACACACAATGTGCACCTCAAAAACACCATGGCATGAAAGAGTCTGACTGGCTAACTCCACACTTAACCCATTCCCACATACAAATAAACGAAAGAACCAGTTCACATAACAAAGTGGTTAACACGATGGATCACTGACTGGGAAATCACAGGTTTGAACCTCCATCAATTTAAAACATGATTCTGAGATTTTTCAGCTTTGAGCAGTTTCCCACCCAGACTTGAGAGCCACACCATAGGAATGAGAGCATCACAGTGGAGATGTCATCCACTGATACAGTATGCACACTGATGTCATTGCTTGAACTTATCCATGACCATCACTCTGATGAGTGTCTGCACTTTACAAACCTGGCTGTGCCAGGATACATCAAAACAATGAGCACAGCCCTGTCATGCAGTCTCTATCCAAAAATGGAACTCCATGGCATCAGTACTATCAACCTCATTCTCATCATCAAGTATTGTGAAAAATTGCCTACAATTCTGTGGCCCTTCATGCCTTGCTCTCATAATGACCCTGGTGGATTTGGAGCGGTATTGGAGAGCCAAATAAGCCACATTGTGATAGTAATACAAGAGTACAGATGATGGGACAGCAACAATAAACAAACAAACAAATAGTATCACAGTATGACAACAAGTTTTCACCTGGGAGAGCAACTGTCTGTTGTAACACAAAAAAACACGAAAGAATCTATTCCAATCATTTATGACGCATACATTAGTTGCCCTTTCTTCAAGTTTAACCGGGTCCCTTTCTCACACTGAACGAAGCAGCAGGGAAGTTTCAGTCCTTTTCTTCTAATTTTTGTATGTCGTGTTTGTTTGTGATCTTACGCTTGACAAAGGCCAGTTGGCCAAAAATTTGTGTCTGTCTTGTCTGGTTGTAAAACTTGTATTGAATATGTGTTCTGATTCTTTTTTCATGTTTTTTCTGGTTCCTGTTTGCTTGAACGTGGGCGTCACACTTGTTTTAGATTTTGAACCTAGTATGCCAATTCAAGATAAATACACATATACTTAAAAATACACGCAACAGCAAGCCTGTGTGCATACAAGCACATACAGACACATCCACAAATCCACCCATACACACACAATCGCACTAGCACACACACACATACTCTCACACACACACACACACACACACACACACACACACACACACACACACACACACACACAACACACACACACACACACACACACACACACAAAAGAAAAGATGACAATTTCATTATTCATCATCTACCATCATCCCATCCCCACTTCCAAAGGATAGCAATCTCCCTTTGGCCATATCAATTAAAGTGGGTGCTAATATAAAACAAGAATCAAACGAGAAGAAAATACACACTTACATCTGCACAATCAAATAATCCAGCCACAACAATATACTGCACAAACACAGTGGCCAAATCAACCTTCACCACACAGACACTCCCAGCCACAACAATATACTGCACAAACACAGTGGCCAAATCAACCTCACCACAACAAACATCCCAGCCACAACAATATAACGCACAACACACAGTGGCCAAATCAACCTTCACCACACAGACACCACACACCACACACATACACCACAAAACAGTGGACCAAATTCAACCTTCACCACACACACACTCCAAGGCATCCTCAACAATAAACTGCACAAACACAGAGGCAAATCAACCTTCACCACAACAGACATCCCAGCCACAACAATATACTGCACAAACACAGTGGCCAAATCAACCTTCACCACAACAGACACTCCCAGCCACAACAATATACTGCACAAACACAGTGGCCAAATCAACCTTCACCACAACAGACACTCCCAGCCACAACAATATACTGCACAAACACAGTGGCCAAATCAACCTTCACCACACAGACACTCCCAGCCACAACAATATACTGCACAAACACAGTGGCCAAATCAACCTTCACCACAACAGACACTCCCAGCCACAACAATATACTGCACAAACACAGTGGCCAAATCAACCTTCACCACACAGACACTCCCAGCCACAACAATATACTGCACAAACACAGTGGCCAAATCAACCTTCACCACACAGACACTCCCAGCCACAACAATATACTGCACAAACACAGAGGTCAAATCAACCTTTACCACAACAGACACTCCCAGCCACAACAATATACTGCACAAACACAGTGGTCAAATCAACCTTCACCACACAGACACTCCCAGCCACAACAATATACTGCACAAACACAGTGGCCAAATCAACCTTCACCACAACAGACACTCCCAGCCACAACAATATACTGCACAAACACAGTGGCCAAATCAACCTTCACCACACAGACACTCCCAGCCACAACAATAACTGCACAAACACAGTGGCCAAATCAACCTTCACCACACAGACACTCCCAGCCACAACAATATACTGCACAAACACAGTGGCCAAATCAACCTTCACCACAACAGACACTCCCAGCCACAACAATATACTGCACAAACACAGAGGTCAAATCAACCTTTCACCACACAGACACTCCCAGCCACAACAATATACTGCACAAACACAGTGGCCAAATCAACCTTCACCACAACAGACACTCCCAGCCACAACAATATACTGCACAAACACAGTGGCCAAATCAACCTTCACCACACAGACACTCCCAGCCACAACAATATACTGCACAAACACAGTGGCCAAATCAACCTTCACCACAACAGACACTCCCAGCCACAACAATATACTGCACAAACACAGAGGTCAAATCAACCTTCACCACAACAGACACTCCCAGCCACAACAATATACTGCACAAACACAGTGGCCAAATCAACCTTCACCACAACAGACACTCCCAGCCACAACAATATACTGCACAAACACAGTGGCCCAAAAATTTACAACCTTCACCACACAGACACTCCCAGCCACAACAATATACTGCACAAACACAGTGGCAACAACTCAACCACAACAGACACTCCCAGCCACAACAATATACTGCACAAACACAGTGGTCAAATCAACCTTCACCACACAGACACTCCAGCCAACATATCTGCACAAACACATGCCAAATCACTCCAAACAGACATCCCTACGCCAGTGCGTCTTTCAAGGCTTCTTCATGCTTTCCCAGCTTGATCAATGTTTGTGCACGGTTGGTGTAGAGCATGGCGTTGTCTTTCACTTTGTCGATGGCCTGGACATTCATGACACAGACTCTTAAAAAAATGTTCAAATATGTTAAACATTAACTCGTTGGCGACACTTCGCAGTCATAGTTGCGGAGCTCCGTGTCTCGACTGCGATGCTCCACAGCTATAGCTGCGGAGATGTTATGGTTTTTTTTACCGTGACTATTTGCATACTATGATAAGGGAGATTATACTGACAGCAGAGTTTAACCATTTTTCTAAGTAGATTTCTTTCCCTTTGACCGTAGGAGACATGGAACTCTATTTTTGGCTTGTTTTCGCGGTACCCAAAACAAAGGAATTTCGAAGAGTCAAAAGACTCTACACCTGTATTTAACCTGTTCGCTGCCAGCTATTGACACAAATTAGTGCATCACCAGTGCCAGACGTTTTTCCCAAATTTAGGGTAATAATTCACACAAAAAATATGCAAGCTTACAGAGGCAAAATCAATAGACAAGATTATAATATTTTTTGTAGAAAATTTATTTTTCTTTCAAATGATACCAAAAACTAGGCAATGAGTCAACATTTCAATATTTTACAAATTATGGAATACGCACCTAAATAAAATACGGAAATTTGACGATAATAGGCCACTGTAGCTCAGACAGACACAGAGGCTAAATAAGGAAAAAGGGCCAAAACATATACATTTTTGCACAACTAAACTCTGTGCCACTATGGTCAAAGTAACAAAAATAAGTTGAAAGCATTTGCAGTTTGGTCCTGGGGCTGTATTATAACATACTGTCAAGTAAACACTGAATGAAATGTTGTCTGGCAAATTTCGATTATTGGGTAATACATTATAAAAAAAATTAGAATCTCCCAGATGCACATTTGATAAACAAATGCTATACAAACTTTGCAGCTAACATATTTTTCTTTCAATTGACACAAAAAATAAAGTCATTGAATCAAATTTCAATTTTACACATAATTTTGAAAGAATATGTACTAAAAATGCGGACGCTGTGCGCAAACAAACTTTGACAAGAGACAAGCAGCTACACGATATTTCAACCAAAGAATAAGACAAAATATACTTTTATGTACTGGGAAATTACTTGTGAACATGTCCATATGGATAAAATCAACCTAGAGCCTGTTGCAATTCACTCTTGATGATAAGAGACAAGGTACTATCAACTTCACACTAGACGAAATTTTGTTCAGCAAATTCCGATTATGGGGTAACGAATTATAAAAAAAAATTAGAACCTCCCAGATGCATATTTGATAAACAAATGTTATACAAACTTTGCAGCTAACATATTTTTCTTTCAATTGACACATAAAATAAAGCCATTGAATCAAATTTCAATTTTACACATAATTTTTGAAGCACACCCCCCCCCCCCCCCCCCCCACACACACACAGAGGAGATCAAGTTAGAGGGCAGGAGGTCAGTGTTGAAAAGCAAATAGAAATTTGCTACAGCCAGTACTGAAGCTTGGTGTGGTAATCCATGAAGCATGGTGCCGCACACAGTCCTGGCTTGCTGGGGCAGGACAGACAGCAGTATGTCGACATCCGTCGAAGCTTCTTGCTGCTGCACACACGGCAACGCCTTTGTATCTTGCTTCCCTGCTTTTCTGTTTCCGGCACTTTGGAAGGGAAATACCTTTCTGCCAGGCGGATGAAATCCTCGTCAAGGTCTGGCCCACGCAGCGCATCAGGAGGCTTGGCCAGGCCTGACAACAGCAGGCTGAAAATTACGTCTCCTTGAAAAGACAGGAAATCCTTGGGATGCCCATCCTTCTTGTACAGAAGGTAAGCATTCAAGAGAGCCACCTGAAGGAGATGGATGATCACTTTCTTATACCATCTTGCTGTTTTGCGAGTGGCATCGTAGGGCTCGATCATGGAATCCTGCTTGTCGACTGCCCCAATCTTGCTGTTGTAGTCAACAACACAAGTAGGCTTCCTCACAGCTGCCCGTCCTCTCCTCCGAACCATTCTCATGGTATTGTCGTGGATGGTGCTGAGAAGATACACCACCTTGGAGGAGTGCCATTTCACTGCCAACAGCTCATCACAGTGAAGACTTTGGACCTCCCCTTTGGTGTTCACCTCCAGATCCGTCACATCCTTGACTAGTCGATTGGCCTTGATGGTGCCACATGCCCCAGTCTTCTTTTGATACAAGTATCTGTAAACATACATATATATATACATAAATAGTTGTTCGTGTGTAAACATGAAAAGTCGCAATTGTATCTGAGAGAGACAGACAGACAGAGGGGGGTGGGTGGGTGGGAGGATGGAGAGAAAGAGGAGTATGAAATATATATATATATACACATATATGTGCACGTCTACAATACTGGAATCACCCAGTAGAATGATAGGGCCCTCACTTCAGTTTCAGTTATAGCTGCCTTTGCATATGTTGGTGGAGTTTTTTTTATTTCAGTCAGTTTGTTGACATGTTTCTTCAACAAAATAAAACATTGTTCATCACCATTTGTGTTTGCCTGATTTTTTATTGTTTTTATTTTGTCTGTGGTTATGACAAAAAAGGCGCCAGAAAGTGGGACATGGCTTGGGTTGAAACTTGTACATCAGTGTAACTTAATCAGAACAAGCAACACACAAATGAATTGTGTGTGTCCTGCTAGTAAATAAAACATTAATCCCACCCACAATAAGCCATTGCAAAACTTCACGCAATAAGTTGCGTTTGGTGCATCCAAAAATACGGCGATCGTGCGTTTCATTAGTTTCCACTGATAACGCTTGCATTCCGTTCTACCCACAACACACAGTTGTGCTTCAACTGATTCAAAATTACTCCAAAATGCATCTTTGGGGATTGTTCTTCCTGCTCACGATTCAGTTCGTTGAAATATGAAGCTGAATGCAAGTTTCTCTGACGGTGCTTACAGCGTGGCATGTTTTGCTTCCTAGTGTAACGCACACAACCTATCCTTCTTGCTCATCATCAAAGTCAATTATCTTGGCCCATTCCTCTGAATCTAAAGTGTTTGAGAACAAAGAAAATGTGTACATGACAAGCGGCACATGGCCCATGTATGCTCAAACACAAGCTGGACATTGGTTGACTCGTCTCCACCCAACGCTTTGAAACGCACATCACATTTGCTCAACGTCACCACAAGTGTCGGCATCTCCTGTTTGGTGTGTGTGTGTGGCAAGCAAACTGAGGTAAGGATTCAATTTTGCTTTTATTGTTTATTAAAAATAGATAAGATTTTCTGGATAAAAATCAGTAAAAGAGTAAATAATGATCGATTCTCTCTAAATGCGAACCAAATGTGAGCATTTTCGATTGTTTCTGTAGTAACCCACAAACATTTCAATACGATTTCAACTGTGCATGAAAATGTGGAAACTTTCTTAAGTTTACAGTGTACAGGCAAGTCTCTTTTATTTCGCAAAACTCAGCATGCATTCATGATGTTACGTATACAACGAATCATAGTCGTGGGATTCTGCAGAAATGAAAGCTGTAATTTCTCGTTTCTCTTGTAGCACATGTAACGAATAAACGTTATATGGAGCATTTTCGTTGACACTTTTTGTTTATACATGTACAAGCTTTACTGCGTGTGTTGTGACTAATAAAAATATTGTGAGCCCTACTGTTTGTGTTTCGGAAAGGAACGCTCTCAGCAAAAAGGAAATTTCGTGGAATAGTTTTAAGTGCCACTGGTTTTAGATTCCACGGCAACGCACGCTTGCTGAATCATTGTTATCAATTTCCGTTTCGCAACAAATTGATGTCTTTGGACAGAAAACAAACGATTATGGTATTCCAATTACATGGTCCAATTAAAGACATACAGCTGTTGAAATCTACAGAGAATTTTTAAAAGTCAGCACTTTGTGACGTGAGTTACTGCAGAGAGGAAACATTGTTGCAGATTTTGTTTCAAGGTATGCAGGTCACAGTCTTTACGTATTTTGTTTCTTTTTCCCCAGCCACTGAACTGTAGATCTAGATCTATTCTTTCTTTGAAGATGAATACTCCAACTGCAAATTAAGGGAGAAGGAAAGCCATATTAAATACCTTGCCAAAAGAAAAGTTTGTTGGTTACAGTGGAAGTGATTCAGATCTATTGAGATGACAGTTGTGCTTCCTCTTTACGCACATTTTTTATCTAAAACTGGCTCAGCATACAGATCTACATTGTGCTTTTTATGCCTTACTTTTGAGTGGCTATTAAAAGATTACTTGTTAAAACAACGGATTGGATTATACTTCTTGTTTGTGCACTACAGAGAAACCACTCTCACTCCTTGTCTTGTTATTATCATTACTATTATCATTACAAAAATTAGTATCAGTATTATTGTTGCTAGTCATTATTCTACAATGGACTGGTAAGGATACATTGTTTTGAACTTGAAGGCAGTACCATGGTCATAATTTTGTCCAATAGGACAGTTAGTTAAAAAAAACAACAACCTGCTGTAGGTTTTAAAAATGTACATAGGCATAAGATCTGATCAATACAATGTCGCTTACACTTCTTAATGTTGAAACTTTTAGTTCACCTTTTCCACATTATACGATAATCAAAGCATTTATTCAGAGCTGTGTGTGTGTGTGAGTGTGTGTGTGTGTGTGTAATTTCCAGGTTCTGAAGTCAGAAGGTGGTGAGACGCTGGTGAAATTTGTGCGAGACAGAAGTGGACACTTCAGCTTTCCAGATATTGACGATGACATTGCTTGGATGGCCAATGACGACCTGAGTATCCTGCAGCCACTGACCATTAACCAACGCGGGCACCATATTTTTACTGTTTAAAAGCTACACCAATGCAGTGATTTTACAGCTCAAGTTGTGAAAATGTAACCAAAAATGGAATCTCAACATGAACTGATGAACTAGTCCCCCCCCCCCCCCCCCCCCTCCTGCTTATGACTTCCAGCAATCCCAGAATGGACCAATTCAAAGAATGAATTAAGTGAAAGGATGAATCAACTGAATTAGTGCATTTCCACTTGTATGTATCACTGTGTGACATCTAACGAATAGAATTCAATATTCACTGAAATCCAAGAAATTATAAAATTCAGTCAATTTGAATAAATTGCTCAAAATCCAGCAAAGTCATTGCATACAGCATATTGTTAAGTCCTGCAAACAAAAATTAACAATGTTGAAAGCAGTCTAATGCATCAAGAGCACCTAAATGTAAAAACAGTGATTTATTCTGATGTTGCTCGATGGAATACAAGAATGGTTTCCCATTTGGATTCCACGTAATGCACACAACATTTCCCAGTTACATAAATATGGCTATGCCCAAATGCTCATCATTGTCATAGAAAGAAAGCTTTTAATATGTTGTCTAAAATAAATCAAGATAACTCCATATCACAGCTCTACTATTGTCAGCGAAAAATTGTTAAGCCCCAATGTTGCGTGGGTTACGGTTTCCACCTATACATAAGTTTATATTCAGGACATGGTTAAGTTCTTCTGTTCAAGTTTAATACTGGACACATGACCTTAAGTGTCTGTATTGATGGTATCATCCTTTCCATGAAGCCTGGTTATTTTATCTAAAAAAGCAGTACCATGTGGAAACCATGTAATGCACATCACACCAGTCACTTGGTCTACATTTTGCTGATTTTTAGTGAAATCTTTAAATGAACTCTGTTTACTTTGTTCCTGTTTATTAAAGGTATGTCTGAACTCTTCAAAAATGTGTTTTGCTTGCTTTTTTAATTACTTTTAATTTTTCACCTTCATGTCCCAGGTCTTATTCCAGTATTGTAGATGTGCACATATCTATATATATATATATGTGTATTTGTGTGTGTGTGTGTGTGTGTGTGTGTGTGTGTGTGTGTGTGTGTGTGTGTGTGTGTGTGTAAAAATTATGTATAAACTCAAACAGCAACAAAAGACCAATTTCTAGTAATACATCTTTTGGAAAAAAAAAGATGTAAAAAGATGTACAACATATGCAGCATATTCACCTGTATAGACGTAGACCAGAGTACCAGTTGTCCATGTAAACATGGTATCCTTGGTCGAGCAGTGGTTGTAGCATGTAGACTATTTTCTCTGACAGAGGAAGGTGTCTTGCATCCTCAGGGATCAGGTCATCCAGATGGAAGACTGGGTCTTGGGCTCCTGAAGCAGCATAGAGAAAAGAAATGTGTGAGATAAATGAAAAGACAACATGAGTTTTGAAGACATGGGCTGTGAGAAGAAAGCCTAAACCAAATATGTAATTCATTAGCTTTATCATTTGAAAATACATATTGCAGTAGAAAATATACACTTAGGCGTACTGATAAACTTTTATAAAAGCATTGTAAGCACTGACATTTACTTTTATAATGTTCTGTTCAAAATTCAAAAGGCCAAAACAAACACACACACACACACACACACACACACCACACACACACACACACACACACACACACACACACACACACAATACACATGAATGTGAGTACAAACAGACACACTCACACATATGCACACACATGCATAGACAAACATACACATACATGACATTGACTCAAAGAGAGAGACAGACAGATAGAGGGAAAGAGAGAAAAAAATTGGAAGGAGGAAAAATAAAGCACAACACTGAAAAGAGTATATCTTATAAAATTGGCACCAAAACTTCAATATCCTCTTACCTGTGTAAATGTGGAAGCGGTAGGTGTACCCGTTGTCCTCGCATAGGTGGAAGGTTTTCACCCCAAACTTGGCCCGTTTGAGAGGCAAGTACTGCCTGAAGAGCAGTGTCCCCTTCCAGAGCAGGAGCGACTCGTCCACAGCCACGTTCCTCTCAGGTGTGTACACCGTCTGGAACTGCTCCTGCAAGATGGTCACCAGCTTCCTGATCTTGAACAGACGATCCCTCTCAGGATCGTCCCGTCGAGGCATCTGTGAGTTGTCACAGCAGTGAAGCATTCGGAGGAGGAGTTGGTACCTGTTCCGTGTCATGATGGAACTGAAGATTGGGGTGGAGAAGATGGCACTCCTGGACCAGTAGAGCGAGATGGTGGGCTTCCTAACTAGTCCCGTCAACAGTGTCAGACCCAGCCACTGTTGGAGTTCGTCACTGTTAGTGTCTGTCCACTGCTTCAGTCGACTGTACCTGTTCAACCCCCCCTCCCTCTCACACGCCTCCGCGATCGTCTGTTCTGCATACAAGTTGGTGTGGTCAACAAGTAGGTCTTTCAGTCTTTCGGTCAGAAACAGTCTGTAATAGTCGTCTGGCTTGAACCCTGCCTTTGGAACTTTTATCCCCGGGTCTCCCATAAAGTCCAGTCTGTCCGGTGTGTAGTCAGTTGCGTCAACAAATTGTCCGTCGAAGCGTGCAGTCCCTCTCACCGGTGCGCGTCCCCTTCCTCTGCCTCTTCCATGTGTCACTAAGCCACGCCCCCTTGCCACACCTCTCCCCCTTCCCCCTCTCCCCCTACCTCTGACAGTCGCCATACAAACTCGAGCCCTCTTTCTTCCCCTAACCTCAGCAAGTGGAATATCCTCGTCCGTGTCTGAGTCACTTTCTGTGTCGGCAGTAAAGGCTGGGTCATCGTCTGGTCGATCTCTGTCACTGTCACTGTCGTTTTCAAAGTCGGTCAGAACACGGTCGCGTTGAGTCCATGTCGTGTCGTCGCCGTGTACCTCACTTACCCCGCTCTCCTGGCTGTCGAGACTGTCCAAAGACTCAAGATCAGACTCTCTGCTGTCCATTACCATCTGCACAGCTCTCTCCAACGAAATTGTAGCGCGTGAAGTGCTTGGACGCGATGCTGGGTGTTGTGAGAGGTGCTTGGTTCCGCCATCTTGACACGTTGGCAGTCTCTTTCTGGTGGGGGTGACTATTATTAGACGGCCCTTGTATAACATCGGAATGACGTTTCACGGAAATCTCCGACGGTTTCGCGTAGCTGGGACACCCGCACTTTCAGTTCAGTGCAAAACGTCACCAGCTTTCAGGAAACACCTCCTCTAAAAATACGAGAAGGTTGCTGTCATACTAGTATGACAGCGGGCACGGAACGGGTTAATCATTTCTGGGACAAAATATTCATAAAAGCAGAACTCATAGTGACTTCCAACGAAGACTGTATACCCTGTGACATGTTAAGTGCAATTTTGTGACATGGATATTAATGGATTACATTGTGACATGTATATTAATGGATTACATTGTGACATGGATATTTAATGGATTACATTGTGACATGGATATTTAATGGATTACATTGTGACATGGATATTTAATGGATTACATTGTGACATGGATATTTAATGGATTACATTGTGACATGGATATTTAATGGATTACATTGTGACATGGATATTTAATGATTACATTGTGACATGGATATTTAATGGATTACATTGTGACATGATATTTAATGGATACATTGTGACATGGATATTTAATGGATTACAAGCAGCAGTTTGATAAGTCATGTGTGTGTACATCCAGAACTTTATTTTTAGCTATTTGCATGCCTTTTTCAATGGTAAACCAGCAAAAAATGAAAGCATGCATAAACAAGCGGTCTGCACAGTTACAAAGTAGACATAATGACCTTTTCAAAAATATATAACATGATAGGTTTATTGTCGTTGGTTATTCCCCATAATTTTTTAAAAGTACCAAAAACTGTGCGTCTTGAGAGTTTCAGCAGCCATTTTAGGGTGCGTCTCCAAAGAGTTAAGAGGAGACTACACACTTTACATTTCTGTCCGCTTGTACCCGGAGGCATCACAGCGAGATGAAGATGGCAGTCTGTGGCTAGACAAGAAGTCTGGTGTAGAGCCATGTTGTACATGTGGATTGTGTCTGTAACTCCATCTATCCTGAATCATTGATTTTTTTTGTCTAGTTCTGAAGCTTGAGCAACTTTAAAGGTTTGAAGGGCTGGTTGGCTGACTGGCTTCCTGGTCAGGTGGCCAAATACGTATGTGTTGTTATGTGGTGTGATGGTCGATAGGTGTTGATCTAACCATCTCTTAAATCTCTTTGCTTCTAACCATCACTTTTGGTCTTGTAGGCTGCTCTTCTATGACATCTCACCTCACACAGAAAAACACTTCCACCATAACTGGTGGTTGACATACTTCTAACAACAGGCATAGTAATCAAGTGGTTATCAGATATTCAATTGGAAGATCTGGGGTTCACTCCTGCCTGGTGTCTCCCACTTTATGTGTAAAGGGTGATGACTTTTCGGTATGTCCTGCCTGTTGAGTAATGAGTGGACAGTTTTCCTAAACCCCTTCCATGTGTACACACATATAGAATATCAAGTACGCATTTTAAAGATGCTGTAAGTCATGTCAGCGTCCAGTGTCTTTATGAAAACGTCCAGTATGCATGGCGACCAGACAGAATATACAGACTGTGCAGCACAATAGGCGCAAAACAACATGCATCTTAGACATCTAAGAAAAGTTGAATTACTCAAAAACAAGAAAATCTTTTCTACCAGTCGCTGTGGTGACTGGAAAGTTGTGGGTTTGAATCCCCATCAGTCCTTTCAAAAATCATTGTGGGATTTTTCGGCTCTAACGCAGAGTTGGGCGTGCTATGGGCTCATTGGGAAGACTGGGACCACACAGTCCAATCTCATCCACTTCATGGATGCGTCATTGAGGGTGTTGCTCAAATCTTCTGACCAGCACCGCAGGTGTCTGTATCTCTCAAGCCTGGTTGACGCCAGATATATTATGACAGTAAGCGCAGAGTACAGCCCTGTCACGCAATCTCAATCTTAGATGGAACTCCATAGCATCATGATTATCATCCTCATCCATATCATCATCACTGCATTGTAAAAAAGTGTGCCAGCTTGTGGCCATTAAGGTGCCGCAAAAAAGGGATGAAAAAAAAAGGTGGGTCAAAGGTAACCTTCCTGAGTGCGATGATCCTAAAAAAAAAATTTTTAAAAAAGAAAGAAAATCTTTTCTAGCCCATTTTACAAATCATTTACCTGGTTATAGTATTCCAGTGCCTTTTCAAAGTTGTTCTCTTTGAAAGCTTGGTTTCCTTTCTCCTTGATCACCTGTGCCTCTTTCTCTCGCACTTTCCGCCGTTCTGACCGTTCTTTGGCATCTGCTTCTAGTGCATCCATGAACGCTTCTGGTAAAGCAAAAACCATCGGACATCAATTAAACCATGCATAGCAGCAGTGATAAATACAAAAGAAAGTAAAGAAAGGTAGTATCAAACAAACAAGTCAATAAGCAAGTAAATTTTTCTTCTGTACTGTTTTCTTGTATAAGATACAGAAAGGATCAAAAGCAACAGTCTTCTTCTTCCTCTCCTTCTTATGCAGGCTACAGCTTGTGCACGACTCCCTATCTAAGCATACAAATTCATACAAACCTACCAACCTAGCAGAGGGACCAAATTTTTGTATGTATGACTGCTGTTTTATTCCATCTTAAACTAAGGCATACTCCGTCTTCAGGAAGCAAAGGAGAGAATTGGGAAGAAATACAGAAGAATGATTTGGAAAGCAGAAATAAGTCTTGTAAGGAAACGAGACTTTGTGCCAAAACCTTTATTAGAATGTGATGTGCCACACTGTGCAAGTGGTCCAAACTAAACTAGATAAGCAAAACAAACAAACAAACAAAATAACAAACAAAAGCAAACAAACAAACAAACAAAAATCCACCAAACCAAACCAAAATAAAATAGGTTGATAAATTACGTAATACAGTAAACACATTATTCAAAATTACTTTCAAAAAGTCAAACACACCTCAAATCCTTTTTCTTCCCTCTAAATTATGTGGTTAAGATCAGTGAGAAAGAGCTGATAAAGTCAAAAGATGCAGTGGAGATGTTGGTGATGACAGGGAGAGAGAAACGTGTGTGTGTAACACTATGTGTGTGTGCATGCATGTATGGGTGCATGCGTGTGTGTGTGTGTGCATGTGTGTGCACGTAGGTATTTTCATATGCATGCAAGCACCACAATGTACGCAAAATATAATCATGCAGATGGTACATCCTTGGGACTATTCACAAATGTAATCATTTGATGTGTGTGTCCAAACATTCCTAATCACAAAATTTCCCCCCAATCATACTGAAAACAGAACAGTGTTGGAAAAGCATCCTCACGCTGATCAGCTGCGCCCATGTTCCCACCACCTGCTGCTCCCTCTTCACAACTGCTGCTTTTGTTGATGACTGTTTTGCTGACCTGCAAACCTCTGGCACAGAGACACACAATAACAATGTATGGCACAGCAGTAAGACTGCATCAAGCTAAATACCCAACAAACCTGCACAGACAGACAAGTAACATTGTTCACACATAAGATGCATCAGCTAATACCAACAACTGCACAGAGTAAAGGACAATGCCCATCAAGCTAGATACCACAAACTCACCAAAAACTCAACCTGCATCAGCAAACCAACAACTCACAAACAGTAACACTGTTGCACAGCAGTAAGACTGCATCAAGCTAAAATACCCAACATTAAAAATCCAGCTATCTTACTTAGACCCTCCTGCATCACGCCATACATAAAACATCGAGTCTGCTCCAACAGGCTCAGTTGGCAGAGAGTCTCAGGTATCAATCCAGCGTCAGTCCATCAGCTGTAGGTCTCTGTCAGCTGTCTGGCACCAGTTCCTTTTTGATCTTCCCCTCCTTTGTTGTCCTCCTTGGTTCCAGTTCAGGACAGAGTTGGCAGGTCTGACAAATTGCAGTCTAGCAGCATGGCCCAGCCACTCAGTCAATGTTTGTAGATGTTGGTAACTGGGATGTTTGTTTCTTGACCTTACTTTTTCATTTGTCAAGGTCTGTCCACTTGATTTCCAAGATCTTGTGCAGGCACTTTAGGTCAAAGGAGTCAAGCTTCTTCGCCTGACTTGTTTTCAGGTGCCATGTTTCACAGTTGTACAGCAAAGCTGATAGAACGTTTTAAACTTGTAGAATCACCATTCCAGGTTGAGGGAGATTTTCCAGCTGTTCCAGATTTTTGACAGCTTGCTGAATGGTGCTGCTGTTTTGCCTACATGACAATTCAGTTCTTTTGTCAAGTCATTTGAATTGTTGATTAAACTGCCCAGGAAGGTGAAATCTTCCATACTTCAACCTCATTCTGTCCAACAAATGAATATTCCTGATGGTGATGGGTGTGGTCCAACAGGCATGAAATCAGTTTTAATTCATGAGAAATCTAAAACATGGAATACACAAATAACAAATAGATAGATCAAAGTGAAAAACATACAAAGAAATTATTGCCAAGCATATTTCAAAGAACAGTAAAAGCAAAAAAGATAAAAGACTTGGCAGATACCTGACTTATCTGATTTATTCCTGACGACTCCTCGGAGAACAAAAGGCTACAAATACAATGATGCCCCAAAAGTCCAACAGATTTAGGTCTGGGCCGTTTCTTCCATGGCATGATTTATCCAAGTGACTAACACAGTTGGTTGATAACTGCTTGATCTCTTGGGGTGGTGAAATCTACTAGTACTACTTTTTTTTTTTTTTTTTTTTAGTTCTTTAATCAAAAATATATAAATAAATAAATACATGAATAAAAAAAAAACCAAAAAAACAAATAAACCTTATACAGACAAAATTTGGCCATACCATTATTTTCATCATGTACAGTTTGTGTGTGTGTGTGTGTGTGTGTGTGTGTGTGTGTGTGTGTGTGTGTGTGTGTGTGTGTGTGTGTGTGTGTGTGTGTGTGGTTTTTTTTTTTTTTTTTTTTTTTGCATAATTAATTTTTTGTATTTCAACAAATGGAAACTCTGCATCAAACGTGTATTATATTCAACTGACAAGCATCTCTCTCTCTCTCTCTCTCTCTCTCTCACACACACACACACACACACACACACACACACACACACATGTACACCACACAATTTCTATGTAAAAGTGAACATGGCATGAGTACACTCATGTATACATCGCAATGTGGACATGAATGTGTATTATAAGTAAAGGCTTAATTCATATGCATGTTATACAGGATACAGGCACATGCTCATACTAACATACATAGATACAAACATGCATACTGACATAGAGACATACATGTATGCATACAGACAAATATATAACACACATACTGACATAGAGACATACATACATACACTGATACAGACACATATAACACACATACTGACATAGAGACATACATATATATACATACAGACATACATATAACACAGGCTACACCTTTCACATGAATTTTGCATATAGTTCTCAGAGCAGGAAAAACACTCAAAACAGATGGACCTGTCGACAGACAGACAGATGAACAAAATGAGACATGCAGACAGACAGACAGACAGACAGATGAATAAAATGAGACATGCAGAAAACAGACAGAACAGACAGACAGATGAACAAAATGAGACAAGCAGACAGACCAACAGACAGCTAAAGACAGACAGACAGACAGATCAGACAGACAGCTAAAGACAGAGAGAGCACAAAATGATGGTGGGAGACCTGTAGTAGTTTTGGGCAGGTCCTTCTCTTCATCCTTGTCGCCACTTTTGGTCTTCTGGGATTTGATGAATTCATCGGCCTTGTGCATGGCCGTCTTGAGCTGGTTATCATCGCCAGAGTTTAGTCCCTTCACTATGGACTCTGTAACAAAGAAAAAAGATGGTCAAGCCATTTTAACAATCTCCGCTCCCCACCCCCCACCCTTTTTTTTTTTTTTTTTTTTGCAAAAGTATCAAGAAAATCCTGAGTTTGTACTCCTCAAGGTCATATAACCTCGAAAAGTTTTGACTAAAATTAAACTTAACATGCACTAAGGATAATGGTTGTACGTCACTACAGTGGAAACAGATTGTGAATTTTTCAGAAGTTCCTGAGAAAGTGCTGTTCACATATCCTTCCTCAAAAAGCGCTAACTTCATGCTTTTTGTTCCCAAAAGACCTTAATCTTGGATCTTTCACCTTCCAAACTTATGGCAAGATTATGGATGTCTTAGGGTTTTATTTCAAAGCAAGACAAATCACACAACGATGTTGTTTTGAGAATTTTAATACACCACTGAAGTGAAGAAGATCTAGGTATCTTTTTATGGAAAGTTTACATTTAACTTTAAGCTACACTACTTTTTTTGTTTTCTACAATCATCCAATGAGAGGGAAGGTGATCTCACTTTTGACAAATTGAGGTTCGTTGAGTTTCTCTTGCAACAGATAGATCTAACTATTTCTTAAGTGAGACACAGACCTAGTTCTACTTTACTTTTTTTACTATATTACAACTCGGTTGAAATTTTGTCACAACCACTGAACTAGTAAGATAGATGTATGTGTGTGTGTAACATTAAGATAAACTCATGAGAGTTCTAGATCTCTTTCAGTTTTGTACCTGCATGAGATTTGCCATGAAAATACCTGTGTTAGAAACATTTGTTGTGTTGTTGTTTTCATTAAGTTTGTATTACAAAAAGAAGATTATAGAAGATCATAGAACAGTTTCACTATCTTGGTTTACTTTTTGTTTTCATTTTTTTCTGCTTAGGTATCAACCACAAATGACTTTTAACTTCTTTTCTGTTAATTTTCATTTACCATGCTATCATCAAATCAAACAAAAAAGCAAACAAAGAACAAAATGCAGTTCAAAATGTCCTTCAGACAGATTCATCTGTACATCTAGACGGCTTATATCATTCTGGGGATTCAAGTGGACATAATTCTATCAATAATCAAATGTTTTTTAAGATGAACTACAAAGATGAGAACACAACAGAATTACTAAAATATCATTTTACTGTTATTCAACATTTTGATTTTTTTTGGATGCATACATGCGCGTTGTTTTTGACCACATTTGCAAGCAGTATGCTTCGGCAACATTTGCACACTCGTCTCCAGTGGGCAGCAGCGGATTTTTATGTGGATACATGCATGCTGGATTTTGATGTGGGGATGCATACTGGATTTTTTATGTGGGCATACGATTTTTATTGCAGCATGCGATTTTTATGTGGGCATGCATGCTGGATTTTATGTGGGCATGCATGCTGGATTTTTATGGGGCATGCATGCGGATTTTTCATGTGGGCTATGCATGCTTGGATTTTTATGTGGGCATGCATGCTGGATTTTTATGCGGGTATGCATGCTGGATTTTATGTGGGCATGCATGCTGGATTTTTATGTGGGCATGCATGCTGGATTTTTATGTGGGTATGCATGCTGGATTTTAAGTGGGCATGCATGCTGGATTTTTATGCGGGCATGCATGCTGGATTTTTATGTGGGCATGCAGGCTGGATTTTTATGTGGGCATGCATGCTGGATTTTAAGTGGGCATGCATGCTGGATTTTAATGTGGGCATGCATGCTGGATTTTTCATGTGGGTCATGCGTGCTGGATTTTTATGTGGGTAAGCATGTTGGACGTTTTCATGTTTCCATAAGCTCCAGGACACTGACTGACTTTACAGAACTTAACATATACATTTGCTGTATATGCAGTGTAGTCCACCTGTAATGAACCTGCTTACAAATACAATGCATTTCTGGACATAAGCTATCTTTTACTTTCCCTGCTCATTTCCTTCTCTTTCCTTCTTGAACACCGCAAATTGCAAGCAGCATGTTGCTGCGCAGTCTGCACACTCTGTCTTCAGAGGGTATGCATGCAAAGAGTTTTTATGCTTCAATATGGGACAGGACTTAAAAAGAATGTTATGTGTATGCCTGATGCATATACAGTGGAGTCACCTAAAACAAACCTGGCTTAAACACATTTCTGGCAAAAACATACTTTTGTATTTTCCCTGTTCGTTTCCTTTTTAGCAAAATACAATGACAAACATAATTTCTAATCACTCATAATGAATTCCTCTGTGTATGAATGAGATACTGTTTCCCCAAGAGCAAAGCTTGTTATTCATAGTCTTGCCCAACAACATTCACTCACTCAAGACCACGACAAACCTGTGTTCTGTACCGTACACTGCACGTATAGCACAGATTATAAGCATCTGTACACATCCAACAGTCCAAGGAAAACCCTGTCAGCCACTTTATTATGCTGGTTACATAACACCAGCAGTGATGTGTGTGTGTGTGTGTGTGTGTGTGTGTGTGTGTGTGTGTGTGTGTGTGTTGTGTGTGTGTTTGTTGTGTGTGTGTGTGTGTGTGTGTTGCATGATGCTGGTTGTGGTGTGTGTTGTGTATGTGTGTGGTGTGTGTGTGTATGTGTGTGTGTGTGTGTGTGTGTGTGTGTGTGTGTGTGGTGTGTGTTGTGGTTGTGTGTGTGGTGTGTGTGGTCTGAGCATGTGTGTGTTTTGTTTGTGTTGTTCTTAGTGTCTGTGTATATGTTGTTGTGTGTGATGTGGTAGTGTCACATAGGTACAGTTCTTTTGATCCCAAATATGAAATACTGAGCAATAAAAACTGACTGAAAAACTCATAATGATGAGGTAAAAATATGAGAATATTGTAAACAACATTGGAACTCTACCAGCAAGGCAACAACAATCGCTGTGTAAGGTCATGATTTTCTTACTTGTACGACACAAACTACTATATAATGAACATACATTTGTCTCCCTTGAATCCATTGCAGATGAGATGGACTCTATGTAGACACAAACGATTTAGGCACTAACACTACAGCTCTGCACACATGTTCATCACATTGACCTGCAAGATCAGAAAAATCTCCACCACCAAGCGTGAGGTACCCATGTAATATCAAACCCACTGGCAATCCAACATCTGGCCCATTTGACTAGTGTGTATGCCTGTCACTGAAGTTTAATTGATGTTATCATATCAAATCTCATTACAGTTTAAATGTTTCAGGCAAGACTGAAACTGTTTACCTAACCCTTTGACTCCTGCACCTTGTCCCCACCAACATCTTGCATTGTCAACCACGCTAGCAAATCAAAAACCTAATCCTTCCTGCACAAAATTAGTGATTAGAGTGAGGGAGTCCTAAGTGGTTTTTTGTTTTTTTTTCCTAGCTCACAGATGGGGTTCGGGAGTCAAAGGATTAACCCATTAACTGCCTGCTACGAGATACCCTCGTACCTATTTCCGGTGTTCTGTGCACCTACATACAAGAGCATCTCGTACCTTTTTCGTCATCGATTTTGACGGTCTACAAAGGGAGGGAACACTGATAATGGTTCCTGGCCATTGTAGACACAGTAAAGACACAGTTATATCCCTTTGACCAGTCAAGCGACCACAGTAAATGGCTGAGCAGTGGACAGAATAGTGAACCTTCTGAAAAAGCTAGATTTTATCAAGTTTACATTTGGACTGTGGTACCCCCAGGTATGCATGGAGTACTGCACAGAAAAACATTTACTGGCTCAGTGGCTGTAGTGTTAGGTGAATTCCTGATGTTTGTCCTGTTCTTCAGTAAACAACTGCACCAATTTCCAGTGTTTTGTGTGGTTTTATGTGCTGTAAAGACTGTGTTTATGTTTCCGAATGTCATTTTTTGTACAAAATGTACATTATATCCACCTCTCCCAAAATGATTACCAACAAAATCAAGTTCTACTTACACCAAATCATAGCCAGGGTTATAACTAAAATACATGCAAAAACTTTTAGAGATCATATATTTCAATAAATGGCTGAATACTGGGCAGTTTAGTGAACCAACCATAAAATGCAGATATTTGCTCTGGCACACAGCAATGCAAAAAAGGCTATATACCGAGGCAGTGAAGGGGTTAATTTTCATAACTGTGAGAACAAGAAATCAAAAAATAAAAATGGAGGGTGTGTATGTGTGTGTGTGTGGTGGGGGGGGGGGGGGATAAACAGGTCAGTGTTTCAGATCTATATCATTTTTTTTATGGGGAGGAGATTGTTGTCATGGGGGCAAAAAGATGTCTTAAAAGTCTAGTTACTTACCAAGTATATATTAAGTTTCAAATATTCAAAGTTAGCTTGGTCATTTTCTAATGCTACGATGGTCAAGTTTTATTTGGCTATATGTTGTTGCTCTAGTCTAATATATATAGTGTTCCTGATATTTCTATAAAGTAAATGAAACAAAACTTGACTCTTTTTCCAAAAACAGAGTTTTAACAATTTGTTGGTTATGATAACTACTAACAAACTGATGTTAATATATTAAAAAAAAAATTACCATTGTCAATGCCTACTATCACAATTTACCATAAAGTACACACTGCATCTTTTTCTTAGTAGATAAAGCTACCATTATCAGCCAAACTTAGAAGCAAACCATGGTAGCAGTGGCAGCAGTAATGGTAAGACTTCAGTTTTTATATTCCATAATGGACAAAAACACCTTGAACAAAACCAAGCTCTGGGATTATTGAATAAAACTGATGCTGTGATCACATAGCCTAGTATGTATACACAGTGACACACACCCACACAAATGAGGTTTCACAACTGCTGCCACAATAATCACACCGTATTTTGCGTAAACACTACAAGGGATATTCATAAAACGCATCTTTCGTATCTGTTGTTTAAATGACTTGAGTGCTATGTCAATCCACACCAAAGTCACAGAACTTTCAGGAACTTTCGCTCTCAGAACTGCACATGTTCTTAACAACCATCGATAACGTAGGAATATCAGCCGTTCTAGTATAGCAACGCTACATAAAATACACTTTCAAGAAGCAAACGCAGGTGTGCAATCAACACCGAAAGCGTGCAGTACCAATTTCTTCAACTTTGTTGAGAAAAGATTCCACATCTTCAGGCTTCGTCGCCGCCATGTTGCTTGTTTATGGCAACTATGGAGGAGCGATCCATAACTTTTTCAACAGAAAATTTGTTGTATCTTTCTTTTCGAGTATTATCAATGAAACTAATAAAATTCTTCTACCATAATTGATTAAATCTGTTTTAATTGCTAAAACTAGGCCATATGATTTTTCTTCTATAAAATCAAATTCTTGGATGAAATATCTCAAACGACTAGTCCCCAAAATCCGGAAAAGGAAGTAAAATAAAAGTTGATGGCGAGCATGCGTATCAAGCACATTCTTCTGACAACATCACTGATAGTGGTCAATCAGCTTACATAGTAACCGGTAACTTTAAAAAAAGGCATTTATTGTATTATCCTGAATTGTGTGATGACAGCATTTTCACTGTTTTAGAACTTACTTGCATCTGTTTACTAAAATTTATGAATTAAAAGTATTGTTGATGTAAAATGGATATTGTACATTAACATCATATAGGATGCAATGTTTATAGCAGTAGATGATGATAGATGTTATCTAGGGTGTATATTAGACACAAACATACATCATATACACACTCATACATATGTGTGCATGCACACACTCATGGGCACACTATACACATCTATATACATACAAACATGTGCATGTGACATATGCATGCACACTTGATACACATACACACAAAATTATAGCCTTTCTGCGAATCTTTGATGATATCATCCACACACAGAGAAGACCATGTATACAGCTCTACATTTCATTTTCTCTCTCTCTCCCAGTTTTGTTTTGTTTGTTTTTTTCTTTCTCCTCCAAGGCAACTAGATGTTTTTAGGTGAAAAAAGGGCCTCTTTTATTATGGACTATTTGGACAAGATTCTGAGTTTTTCAGTGAGATTCTCATATACTTTGAGAAGAAAGTTGTGGGTATTAAGGGAATTTGAGGGAATCCTTGATGTAATTGTTCAGCGTGATTTGTTGATGTTGATCAGGTTGTGGATATGGTTGGTATGTCATTTTTTTTTTTTTTTTGGGGGGGGGGGGGGGGGAGGGGGGTTAAGAAGGTTGCTTTGTTTGTTTCATTATTTGTTCTTATAGTTGTAGAGTTCTTTTTATTTTCGTCATTATTTTTTGCATTTGCGAAAGATGGAAACAAATTTCTTTAGGGTTATACGTATGATTTGTACAGAACAAAAAGGAAGATAACAATGTCAGAAGAAAAACGACGTGGGGGTGATGATGATGATGGGGAGGTAGGGGGACCAGGTTTGGCCTACATGCCGTACATTGTGATGGAGGAACTGACAGATAAACTACGACTACTGGATTACGACAAAAACTTCCTGCGTCAGTTGAACGTCAAGCCTATTTCTAGGTACTGTTCCATTGTGTCCAGCTGGTTTGTTGTTTGTTTTTTACTGTTATTTGTTTTATCTATTTATTTATTGTTTGTGTGTTTGCTTCTTTATTGTTTAATTAGTTGATTGATAAACGGATTAATTAATTGACTGAGTAATTACGTAATTATCTGTTGTTGTACACACATATAATGATATAATATATATGCACATAATGAGTGACATATGCATGCGTGTGTATGAGCATTTCTTATGTACACCCTAGACTTATATACATTTATTTTATCATATATAGATACATATGTATACACATATCTGTGTGTGTGTGTGTGTGTCTGTGTGTGTGTGTGTGTGTGTGTGTGTGTGTGTGTGTGTGTGTGTGTGTGTGTGTGTGTGAGCATTTATAATTAATAAATGATGTATGTTCTTCAGTTTATACATATATATATATATATATATATATATATGTTCTTTAAGTTAATCAACTTAATGTCTACTATTTATTAACATGAGTAATATGGGCATTTATGAATGTGTGTGTTTATGTGTGTGTGTATGTGTGTGTGTGTGTGTGTGTGTGTGTGTGTGTGGTGCGTGGTGTGTGTGTGTGTGTGTGTGTGTGTGTGTGTGTGTGTGTGCAGCGCGCGCACGCACTTGTATGTATGACTGTGGATGTTCATATGTATGCATGCATGCGAAACCAGAATAAGAGAGTATGTTTGTGTGTGAATTTATAAAATTCTAGCTTTTTAAGATCATATTTTTCAAATGTTAAATTATGTTTTTACAGACACTATTTTGCAGTGCAGACCAATCCAGGGGAACAGTTCTACATGTTCACCTCCATAGCAGCCTGGTTGCTGCGCACAGCTGGCAAACAGTTTGAACAGCCACAGGAGGTAATCACCATTGATTTTGTTGTTTGAATACATAAGGATAGATTAGTGTTAGATTGAAAATTGTTTAAAGTGGTTATAATCTAAATTATAATAACAAAAAGAATAATAAATACTTGAATTTGTTGAAAGATATATTTCAAGGTAAAGCATACATCTACAAAATTGATTGTTTTTCCAAATTGCTATACTCCAAAGTAAGTTAGACTCATTGCATATTACACATACTCACACTTTTAGTCTGGAACACTCGGACTGCTAGGTAAGCTGACCACACTCCACTTTGTTGCACAGTCTGCATCTTTGTTGTTGTTGTTTTTGTTTTTTTTCTTTTTAAATTTTTTTTTCTGTCCACTTGTACCAACAAGGGTGTCATAGGGACAGTTTCAGTTTCAAGTTTCAGAATCTCAAGATGACATCTCCGCGCTCGGAATGAATTCTGTATGCTCTAACCAAATATCGAGGTCAAGGGCACAAAACTACATGCAGTCGACAACTTCACATATCTCGGCAGTTCCCTATCACGTTGTGTGCATATCGACGACGAAGTCAACAAATGCATAGCTAAGGCCAGCACTGCATTTGGGAGGCTGCGTCCTACTGTATGGGACAGAAGAGGTATCTCGGCCACAACTAAACTCAAAGTGTACAAAACGGTGGTCCTCACCACTCTCCTCTACGGCAGTGAGACCTGGACTGTTTACAGTAGACACACAAGGAAATTGAATCATTTTCACACCAAAAGCCTCAGAAAGATTCTCAATATCCGATGGCAAGAGAAGATCCCTGATACAGAAGTACTAGAGAGAGCCAATCTCCCCTCCATCTACACTTTACTTCAAAAGAGTCAAGTTCGCTGGGCTGGCCATGTGTACCGGATGTCTGACACCAGAATTCCGAAGCAACTCCTCTACGGGGAACTAGCGTCTGGCAAGAGAACAGTTGGAGGCCAGAGAAAACGGTTTAAAGACAGCTTGAAGGCATCGCTAAAGTCCCTCAACATAGACTGGGAGAATTGGGAAAACCTTGCCCTCGTCCGTACAGTCTGGCGTAGAAGAATCAAAACCGGATGTACCACTTCAGAAGTGTCTCGTATCCAATCTGCACAAGAAAAACGAGCTGCACGGAAAGCTAGGGCTGCAAACCCTTCAACCACAGTAACCGACCATAGATGTCCAACCTGTGGACGTTACTTCTGTGCCCGGATCGGATTGATCAGTCACCTCCGGACACACTGACTCAAAGCAACTTCATGAAGCCGTGGTCATTGTTGACGACGACAGACGAACACCAACATCACAGGTACCATGTGATGGAAAAGATCCAGAATGATCCGGCATAAACCTTGAGCCTGCACATAAACCCATGAGCTGGCTATGCCCTGAGGTCCTACCTAAATAGTGTCATAACCCTGGGGTCTTGGGGGAGTGAAGTGGCAGAGACCTCAACTTTTCTCAGGGCCAGCACCATGAGAGCGGCGCCCATCTCCTCTCCCTTGCTTCAAATTCATATTCATATTCATATTCACATATTTTTTTTTACCAAGACTTCAGAAAGGCAAGGAGGCTAATTGGTCTTCAAGGGGTATGACCTGGGAAATTAACCTATCTCTCCAATGTTTTATACCAAGGCAGAAGGGCAGTGCCCTGCTGTTCAGGATTTTTCAACTGCCATCGGATCTTTAGCATGCACGGCCAGAAGGCACATGGGTCGGACTAATTTTTTGTCCCCTTCCAAAGGACTAGAATTTCATTTTGATTTTCCGGTCAAACTGAGGAGAAAAGTTGAGGCCTCTACAAGGAGCGAACCCTGAAACCTCGAGTTTTCAGTTATTGGCAGACGAACGTCTGAACCATTCTGTCACTCTTCTCCATAAAACAGGGACAGAGAGTTGATAGTCAGTATTGAGCCGGAAGGCCTGAAGTGCAGAAAGGGTGTTTGGTGTCAAGATATCTTGTATGCTGTCAGTTCAGATCTCCTTGATCTGCATCTTGCTTAAATCCACAGGTTCAGATTCTTTGTTTAAATATTCATGAGGTCTTTTTCTTGAATGCTTTAACAAAATTAACAGAAAATTGTTTGGTTTTGTTTCAGTACGATGACCCTAATGCAACTATATCAAGTATTTTAGATGAAGTGAGAAAATACGTAAGTAAATATTTATTTTTCTTATTATCAGTATTTTGTAGTAGTCTTCTGTGCTTTGTAGCTAAGTTATAACATTGCATACGGGAACTTAAGACAGTTTTTTGCGATTAAGTGCAATAATAGGCATGTCTGTGTGTGTGTGTGTGTGTGTGTGTGTGTGTGTGTGTGTGTGTGTGTGTGTGTGTGTGTGTGTTGTGTGTATGTGTGTGTGTGATATGTGTGTGTGTGGTATGTGTCTGTGTGTGTGTGTTTGCGTGTGTTTGTATTTGTGGTGTGTGAATTGTATGTGTGGTGTGTGAATTGTATGTGTGGTGTGTGTGTGTGTGTGTGTGTGTGTGTGTGTGTGTGTGTGTGTGTGTGTGTGTGTGTGTGTGTGTATGTGTGTGTGTGTTTGTATGTGTGTGTTTGTATGCGTGGTGTATGAATGTGTGTGTGTGTGTGTGTGTGCGTGCATGCCTGTGTGTGTGTGTGTGGTGTGTGTGTGTGTGTGTGTTTGTGTGTATGTGGTGTGTGTGTTGTGTGTGTGTGTGTGGTGTGTGTGTGTGTGTGTGTGTGTGTGGTGTGTGTGTGTGTGTGTGTGTGTGTGTGAATGTGTGTGTGTGTGTTGTGGTGTGTGTGTGTTGTGTGTGTGTGTGTGTGTGTGTGTGTAGTGTGTGTGTGTTTGTGTGTATGTGGTGTGTGTGTTGTGTGTGTGTGGTGTGTATGTGTGTGTAGTGTGTGTGTGTGTGTGTGTGTGTGTGTGTGTGTGTGTGTGTGTGTGTGTGTGTGTGTGTGTGTGTGGCATGTAGACACAGCTATGCACTGCACTTATGATACCACTGTAAAATGAATTTTTCAAAATAAACAGAATCTGTAAAACTGAAAGCATCAGAAAGGTGATATCTTATTTGCTTGTTTGTTCCCCCACCCCACCCCTTTGTGTGTGTGTGTGTGTGTGTGTGTGTGTGTGTGTGTGTGTGTGTGTGTGTGTGTGTGTGTGTGTGTGTGTGTGTGTGTGTGTGTGTGTGTGTGTGTGTTACAATGGATTAGCCATGTGAAATTTGAGTTCTTCTTTTGGGAGAGTGCACCATAGCAGTGTGATGCTGGCCATCAATTTTGTTTGTTTTTTTCTTCTGTATGCATGTATTTCTATTTACCTGTGGAAGTGGATTTTTCTAAAGAATTTTGCCAGGGACAGCTCATTTGTTGTCATAGGATCTGTAGTTTCAGTTTCAATTTCAGTATCTCAAGCAGGCCATGTTTTTTTTTTTTCTTGTTTGTTTGTTTGTTTGGTTTGTTTGTTTGTTTGTTTGTTTGTTTGTTTGTTTTGTTTGTTTTGTTTGTTTGTTTGTTTGTTTTGATAGAGGAACCAGAAAAACATGAAAATAGAATCAGAACACATATTTAATACTGGCCTTTGTCAAGCGTAAATGTAAGACAACAAATAACAAACAGCAAACACAAAAACCAGTGGACGTACAATCAAATGTCCCTGCTGTCTGGACAAGCAGTAGAAAATGACTGGTGGTATATCAGCTTAGTCTTTCATAGATCCCTCTTTCCAGTGCTTATGGTTTTATTGGGCTTAGGGAGTCTGCCAGATAATTGCTGACAGGTTGGGATGGAGCGAATATGGAATTGTGCGAGTGTGATGAGTTTCTGTGAACAAATTCCAAACCCTAAAATGTAAAGAAATATCAGCTGTGCTGCCAACATCGTGAAGATGCCAGCCATGTTTTTACTCTATTGCAATACTTGGAAGTTGCACATGCATGCATATTAACCTTATCTTTCTTCAACAGCCATCTTATCTCCTGGAGTTTGGTTTTTACTTTTACGTAGCTTAGTATTTGTTCGGTTTTGCATCTATCGATTGTCGTTTGTGTTTTAATTTTAATTCGTTGAACATAATATCTTGTCTTGATGGACATTTATTCCAAAGCTATTCTGTTACAGTGTTTCTGCTTCAACACACTGCAAACAACACTGTTCAGTTTCACAAATGTCCTCTATCTTTCAGGGCCATACGATAGATTTCCCTCCATCTAAACTGAAGCAAGGGTGTGGTGAGCACTGTATTTATATTCTGGATCGTCTGGCTGATGAAAGTTTGATTGCTACTGGCTTTAAGTGGAAAACGTGAGTGTTGACAAGTTGTTTATTGACTGTATGGCTCTTTGTGTTTTTTCTGTTGTGAATATGTCACCCATTGGGAAGAATGGGAATGTAAATAGCAGGTGTGCAGACTGTGATACAGTCTCAAAAGGGTGGTGAGGGTGTATCTGGGTGACATTGAGATTTTAGTTAGCTGACCATGAATACTGGAGGGAAAGAGAACACACAGGTAGACCCAGGGAGAAAATATTGGACGGACTTGCAGGGTAGCTGAGGACAGAGGGTTGAAGATGTGCTTGCGGCTACAAGGGATCAATGCATATGGAGGGCCCTGATCGCCAACGCCATGTGGCAGGGCACATGATGATGATGATGATAACTTTTATTCTGTGGACTTTTCTTTAACTCTTTCATTTTCACTGACCAGTTTTTCTGGTTGTAGAATCTGTACCCTTTATTTTCATAGTCTGGAAAACTGGCTGTAAAGAAACTTACCCTGTCATTCCCATAGCTGAAGAATCGGGAAGGGGCTTATCTTACACCCTGTGTGCTTGTACACATGAAGAGGATTTAGGCACTGATATTGGCATGGGGGATCAGAAAATTTTCCACACCAGCTGACTTGTTTTTCCAAATCAGTTTTGTCTTGACTTTAAGATTGATAGTATGTTTGTGAATGAAGCATCAGCTAGACCAGAGGAAAGATAAGAGGTAGAAACAAAGACCAAATGGGAAGATGAAAATGAATAAGTGAATAAAGTAATATAGGAGTGAATACATAGATTAGAAAACTGAAATTGAAATCATGTTTCATTGCAGACAAAGGGGTCTCTATCACTTCAGTAAATATGTTTTTTGAGGTGCTAGGACAACCTTGTATTTTATATCAGCCTTTGATTTTGTGCAAATGTAAACTGAGTTTATGCTGAGAGTTTTCTTGTTTCAGCCATATGGTCATAAAATAAACTGAGTTTCCCTTTGCTCAACTATTGTATAGTTTGGACATGGATTTTTGGTACAGTTTGCTTTGTTATTTTACCAGCTGAGAGTAAGACTGGAACTGTGTTTGTGTGCAGACCACAGTACCCAGAGGAAGAGACGGAAGAAGAGAATTTTGTGGAGGACGACTCAGAGCTGCAGCTCAATGAGATTGAAAAGACAATGATGATGGGGGTGAGATTCTGAACTTGAAAATGTTATGAGTTGATTGATGTTCTACTGAAAAAAGTTACAGATTGACTGAAGTTCTAATGGAAATTGTTATAAACATAATAAAGTGATTTGAAGTGCTAAGTTGGGAAAAGTTGTATTTCAGTTTCTCAAGTTTCAGTTTCTCAAGATGACGTCTCCCACTCGGAATGGATTCCATATGCACTAACGTCACAGGTGCCATGTGTATGGTGATCATGGTGCAAGCCTTAAGCCTGCATATAAACCCATGAGCTGGCCAGGTCCTGATGGAAATGTTGTAGATTGATCGAAGTCCTAAACTGATATGATTTCATTGACGTTATAGACCGGAATATGTTATAGACTGAAATTTTAAACTGATGTGTTACGGATTGATTATAGTTTTAAACTGGAAAGTGTCATAGACTGATTGAGATTTTAAATTAGAAAACATCATGTCTTTAATGTAAAGCATTGATTTGTGAATATATTGTCATTACTTGAAGAGCTAATAACTACGAGAGAAGCTGTCCCAGTTTTGAAGTGTTTTTGTCTTTGCTTCTTGAAATTGAGGGATGTTTTAAGAGTTCATTTCAGTAACTTAAATATGAAAAACCTAAGGCATGCAGTCTACTCTGTTATATGTTTACATTGATTTTTCATAATTGCTGTAAGTTGTAGTTTTAGGGTAAAACAGTCAACCAGATATATGACTATTTCTTTGAATACTTTCTTGATGTGTTTTTCTTGTGGAACAAATCAGTAAATGCAGGCTTACAGTGGTGGACATGATAGGTGGATAAGACATCGAACTTCTAATGGGGTGGTCTGGGTTTGACTCTTGCCTGGGTATCCCCTACCTGGTGAATAGGGATGGGGATTATTTCCATCTCCCAGGTCAGCTTGTGTGCAGACCTGCCAGTGCCTAAACCCATTTTGTGTGTATCATCATCATCATCAGGTGCCTTGCCGCATGGCGTTGGCGATTATTGACTTCCATCTGTCTCTATCACTTGTTGCCTCAAGCATCTCTTCCACCCTCTTCGTCCCCAGCCACTCCGCAACTCTGTCTAGTATTTTCTCCCTGGGTCTACCCGGTGCTGTCTTTCCCTCCAGCTTTCCCGTTGTGACCAGGTGCTCCAATTCCCCTTTCCTCATAAAATGTCCTATAAATGTTGCCTGTCTTTTCCTAATCTTCCTTATGAATGATCTACTTGTGTGTATATACATGCAAAACATCACATGTGTGTTTTAAAGATGCTGTAAGTCATGTCAGAGTTCGGTGGTTCAAGGAAACATGAAAATACCCAGCAAAGGCGGAATATGCGGACTTTGCAGCTATGTACCACTTGCACATTGTACATACGTACATTTAGGAAATACTTGAACTGTAGGGGAAAAAAGAAAGACTTACAGAAATACGGAATGTCACTAAAACATTACTAAAGAGGGAAATTAAAGCAAAAAGTTTGTTTCCCAACTCCACTGTTTTGACTATTGAATCATTGTCACACCTCTAGCGGTGTTGTTATCACTCAGAAGATTTTTGCTGTGCGCTACAAGAAGACCTCAGGATAGGATCAAAAGTCAGCAAGCGGCAGGAAGAAGACTGTTGTTGCTGGTGGAAATATTTTATGTCTTGCAGACTGACGTGACAGGTATGAATGGTTGGCACACTGGTCTTCAAGTTGGGAGGTTTGGGTTTGATCCTGTTTGGGTTCCATCTAATAGGTAAAGGGTGGGCATTTGATTGATCTCCCAGATGCTACTTATTGTACCACTTTCTTCTGTATACTTAATTATCGACACTGAAAACAATCAAGACATCTTAATTAATAAAGTTCCTTAAAACAAAGTGAAAGAATTTGAATATCTGATGATGGAACCTGCTCTAAAGACATCAGAATAAGAACTTGAATGGCAAAGCAAAAAATGGTCCAACTCAACAATATCTGGAAAGACGGAGGCATACCTGAAAATTAAGCTTTTAAAATGTTTGTTCTGGCCAAGCATGATTCATGGCTGTGAAGCCTGGACTCTCAGAAAAACTGATTGCAGAAGAATTGCGGCAGCTGAGATGTGGTTTTATTGGAGACTACTTCGTGTCAAATGGACGGACAGAAGATCTAATGAAAGTGTCCTGGAAGAAATTAAAACCACCAGGAAATTACTAGCAGACAGCAATAAGAGAAGACTTAAATACATTGGCCACGTGTCAGTAGCGATAACACAAACCTCATAGCAACCCTTTCTCAAGGAAAAACAGGCGAAAAGGAAGAAAGGCAGACCTCCAATCTCATACATTGAGAACATAACCAACATCAGTGGCCTAAATATTCAGGAAGTTTTCCACAGAAGTCAAGATAGAGACGTTTGGGGGGTGGGGGTGGGGGTTGGCAGTGT
>JAPXFY010000030.1:41875294-41887794 GCA_030674185.1 Monoplex corrugatus | reverse complement strand
TTGGGAGAGGTAAATCTTTTCGTGTGCCAAGGAGATGATTCATGGTTGTAAAGAGTTCTTTTGAAGAAGAGGCATTCAGGATTTTGGTTTGGAAATAGCTTGTTTTTGCAGATGCAATGAGGGTGGATACTTTTGTTTTAGAGGCTTGGAAAAGTTGCCTGTGTACAGTGAGTTTGGATTTGCGCCAGCGGCGCTCTGCTCTGTGGCAGGCACGTTTTGCACAGGCAATCTCATGAGTGAGCCAGGGGGTAGGGGGGCGGGCGAATAGACATTAAGGTAAGTGAAACATGTGACTCCTCAGCTCAAGGTCACTATATGAATAGACATTAAGGTAAGTGGAACGTGTGACCCCTCAGCTCAAGGTCACTATACGAACACACATTAAGGTAAGTGAAACATGTGACTCCTCAGCTCAAGGTCACTATACGAATAGACATTAAGGTGAGTGGAACGTGTGACCCCTCAGCTCAAGGTCACTATATGAACAGACATTAAGGTAAGTGCAACGTGTGACCCCTCAGTTCAATGTCACTGTACGAACAGACATTAAGGTAAGTGGAATGTGTGACCCATCAGTTCAAGGTCACTGTACGAACACACATTAAGGTAAGTGGAATGTGTGACCCATCAGCTCGAGGTCACTGTACGAACACACATTAAGGTAAGTGGAATGTGTGACCCATCAGCTCGAGGTCACTGTACGAACACACATTAAGGTAAGTGGAACGTGTGACCCCTCAGTTCAAGGTCACTGTACGAACAGACATTAAGGTAAGTGGAATGTGTGACCCATCAGCTCGAGGTCACTGTACGAACACACATTAAGGTAAGTGGAATGTGTGACCCATCAGCTCAAGGTCACTGTACGAACAGACATTAAGGTAAGTGGAATGTGTGACCCATCAGCTCGAGGTCACTGTACGAACACACATTAAGGTAAGTGGAATGTGTGACCCATCAGCTCAAGGTCACTGTACGAACAGACATTAAGGTAAGTGGAATGTGTGACCCATCAGCTCAAGGTCACTGTACGAACAGACATTAAGGTAAGTGGAATGTGTGACCCCTCAACTCAAGGTCACTATAACACATTAAGGTAAGTGGAACGTGTGACCCCTCAGCTCAGTTAAAAGACGCATGGGCCGAAATCCTGATGTCTTGACTTCATTCTCAGCCTACAGTATAAAATCTGACCTGTTTGCTGTGTGTCTGCATCATAACACTTCAGTTATTCTGTGGTGTCAGCTTAGTCTTTCACAAGTTCCCCCGCCCCCACTCCACCGTCACCCCCATTCCATCCATTTCAAGACTTTGCCAGTGCATACAGTTCAGTGTGGAGACAGGAAGTCTGTCAAATCAGTACTGGCAGATTTGGGTGGAGCTCATGTAGAATTGTCATAGTGCGATAAATCCATGAAAGGAACAAAGAGAAGACGCCATCATAAACAGCGATATCAAAGGGCAAAATATCGAGAGAGAGAGAGAGAGAGAGAGAGGGAGAGAGAGAGAGAGAAACAATGCATGCACTACCTCTGTCCATCTAATTTCATCATCTTTGAATTATATAAAAGATGAATAGCAAGATTCCCTGTACTCTCCCGCAAAGTTTTGTGGGAAACAACTCTGATTCCCCCCCCCCCCCCCCCCCCCAAGAAAAAAAATCCATGAAAGAAAATCATATTCAACTTCACGGTATTGAGAGCGCTTTAAGTATGCATTGACTGCATTGTTGAAAATATTGATGCCTTTCATGTGTTTTGAAATTTCAGTTGTTGATGGCGTTGGTTTTGCTTTGCTGATAGCATTTGTCTTTGTATCTTGTTTAAAACGATGAATAGAAAAAAAATAACTAGTCAGAAAAAAATAATTGTTTCATGACACATAGATCAGTGGTGGCAGCTGTGGTTGTTCGGAACGTAAAGTGTCCTCATTCACATTTCCAGGCAGTGGTCTTTGTTTGGGGAACACCTGTTGTGTGGATACATTGTTATTCACATTCATATTTACGTTCATAGTCTTATTCATACTCATACTCATTTCTTTTTGTCACAGTGGATTTACCATGTGAAACTCAAAACTGCTTTTCCTGTTGAGAGCACATCGCTGCAGTGCAGCGCCACTCACTTTTTTTTTTTAACCAAGAGTTTAGAAAGGCAAGAAGGCTAATTAGCCTTCAAGGGGAGGAACCTAAAAAATGAACCTATCTCTGCAATCTTTTATACCATGTCAGCCTGGCAAATGCCCTGCTCTTTACGATTTTCAACTGTCACGGGATCTTAAGCATGCGCAGCCAGAAAGCACACAAGCCTGACTTGTTTTTTGTCCCCTTCTTAAGGACTAGATGTTCAGTTTGATTTTCCAGTCAAACTGAGGAGAACAGTTGAGGCCTCAACAGGGAACAAACTCTGGAACCTATTGTTGGCAGGCAAATGTCTGAAACCTTTCCACCACTTTTGTCATTATATCTGAAAATTTCTGGAGTTTTTTTATGTTTAGTTTTGTTTGTGTTTATGTTTTGTTTTAGTTTATGTTTATATGTTTGTTTGCTTGTTAGTTTTCATGCATTATCAGCATCATTATCATTATCATAATGATCACCAGGACTGGCGCATCCACCTGGAGCAGATGCACCAGCATCGTGACGGCATTGAGAACTCACTGACGGAGACTCGCAGCCATCTGGACAAGCTACATGATGAGATTGCCCACACCCTGGAGAAAATCGCCTCTCGGGAGAAATACCTCAACCACCAGCTGGAGCATCTGCTGGGCGACTTCCGCAAAGTTCAGGATCAGCTGGCCGAGAGCAAGGAGAAGTACCGGCAGGCCAGTGGAGGTGTCACTGAACGATCACGCACTTTGGCTGAGGTGAGCAATATAGACAGTTAGGTGACAGGTGTGAGTGTCACTAAACGATCACGCACTTTGGCTGAGGTGAGCAATATAGACAGTTAGGTGACAGGTGTGAGTGTCACTGAATGATCATGTACTTTGGGCTGAGGTGAGCAATATAGACAGTTAGGTGACAGGTGTGAGTGTCACTGAATGATCATGTACTTTGGGCTGAGGTGAGCAATATAGACGGTTGGGTGACAGGTGTAGGTGTCACTGAATGATCATGTACTTTGGGCTGAGGTGAGCAATATAGACGGTTGGGTGACAGGTGTAGGTGTCACTGAATGATCATGTACTTTGGGCTGAGGTGAGCAATATAGACGATTGGGTGACAGGTGTGAGTGTCACTGAATGATCATGTACTTTGGGCTGAGGTGAGCAATATAGATGGTTGGGTGACAGGTGTGAGTGTCACTGAATGATCACGCACTTTGGGCTGAGGTGAGCGGTATAGACAGTTAGGTGACAGGTGTGGTATATGATGATAAGACGTTGGACTTCAGTTGGATACGCTCACCAGGTGAATACAAGGTGAGGATATCTCTAATCTCCACTCAACTGTGTGCAGACCTGTATTGCATGAATCTCCTTTGTGTGTATACACATGCAGAATACCAAATACATATATTAAAGATCCTGTAAGTCATATGTCAGTGTCAGGTAGCTTATGGAAACATGAAAACACCCAGCCTGCATGCTCAACGAAGATGGAGTATGCAGACTGTGCAGCAACATAACATCTGCACAGTGTATGCAAAACTACATGCATACACGCATACAAGAAAAATCAGACTGCTAAAAAAAAGTAAAATGAAAAAATACAGAAAAACAAAGCAATCCATTTGGTTGGATATATAAAGAGTGATGGACAAAGTTGTGATGATGATTAAAGATGGGATGGAGAATAAAAAAACAGGAGGGTGTGGTGGATATTTTGTTCATGGAGGGTTATAGGGTAGGATATATGTGGACATTTTGTCTGTTTTTCATGTGGTTGACAAGATGATTCTCAGCTATGTCAGTTAACCGTCTCAGGTCATATGGTTTGTGCGTTTACAAGCAAACATGCCCGAAGAAGGCCGTATGATACAAAATATAGCTTGTCATTTCAACCCTTAAAACAGACCATGCAATCATTTCATTGTGTCCTCCAAAAATCACAAGCATGAAGGTTTTATGCACATTTTTTGTCACCCATCTGTAACAGTTTCTATATCGCTATCCCCACGCCGCTCATTTCAGCTGTCCAACATGTCTTCAGACCTGCCAAAGCTGAAGTCACTGTGGGGAGTATGAAGGAACACAGAATCTAGGACAGTATTTCACAGTGCTGTGACAGTAAGAATGGGGATGATAGTGACTGTGCTATGGAGACTTTTTTCAGATATAGACTCTTATGATCATGTGTGCCACTCTTCCGTCTGGGTGACGGAAATCCGTTTTCTCGGCAAGGCCCCAGACGGAAATACGTTTTTTTCAGTTTCGTTATTCAAAAAAAAAAAAAAGAAAATGTTTTGGGGAAAAAACCAGTTGAATCGGCAGTATTATGACCGAAGCAGCACTGTAGCAGATGACCGGAAATGAGGAAGCGCTCTCTATCGTTGAAGACAACACAGGTCCAGCGATCTTTGTTAGGCTACACACGTCACTTACGTCGCGCCATTATGCTGCTAGTGCCTTCAAGCGAAAATAATGATTCCACTTATTTTGTGGATGATATGTCTGCAGTGAATCACCTTCGTGTGGAACATTAGAGGCTGCAGTTGTAAGTGGTGAGTACTGTGCTTTGATTTTCCAATTTGATGCCAGGAGAGGCCATGAAATGCTCTTAAAATTTCATAAAATCTTCTTCGGCCCCTGCACCCCGCCGGGGCCTGGGCAGCCCCTGGACCCCGCCTGATTTTCATTTTTTTCAGATTTTCAAATTGTCACCCTTGCATGATTATTTGGGATCCTTCCATTACATGGTAGTTGTGCTGTTACTGTGAATGAACCATCCAGGTGGTGTAAACTTTCCTGAGAAGCTGACAGTGACAACATGACGTCAGTTACAGGACCAGGTCATGGCTTTTGTGCGTCTCTGTTTCCAGGTGACGGAGGAACTGGAGAAAACCAAACAGGAGATGGAGGAAAGGGGTAGCAGTATGACAGATGGAGGTATGTGTCCGTCTGATTTCTCAGCATGTTGGTTTGACTGGCTAGCAGGCTGACTGACCGTCTTTTCTGTCTTCTTTCATAATTCTGAATATGCACAGCACACACCTTTGGGTGTCACAACCAGATCAAAAGTCATGTGTCTTGTTTTGACTTATTGCCAAGGAGGATTTAAAGCAAACTTATATTATTTTTCCCATCCCTTTTAGAGCAATGAAGAGATTTGTTACAGAAGTGTTGCAAGGTAAATAACTCTGTCTCTTCATCATCAGTTGTGTTGCAGGATTACTTCTCTTGTGTCAGGATGCTTGGTGTTTCTATTTCTGTATGTGTTTTGTTTTTTTTGAGAAAGAGAGAGAGAGTGTGTGTATGTGTACATATGTGTGTGGTGTGTGTGTGTGTTTGTGTGTGTGTTTGATTGATTATTTTTTATATTGATTTTGTGCTGTATTCTTTTGTGTTGTGTTTTTTTCTTCATATGTGTGTATGTGTACATGTTTCTAGAGTGTGTGCGTGTGTGTGCACATGTGTGTGTGTATGTGTGTGTGTGTGTGTGTGTTGTGTGTTGGTGTGTGTGTGTGTGTGTGTGTGTGTGTGTGTGAGTATGTATGTGACTATGTGGTTGAACGTGTTTGGGGAGGTGGGCGGGGGAGGTCACAGATACAAAATTATTAAGTAATTTTACCACCTTTCATTCCTTCCTTTACCACGTCTTATTTTTCAAAATGTAATGAAAGGGTGATAACTTCCTGGTCATCTGTATGTGTTGATCAGCTCCCCTGGTGAAGATCAAACAGGCCATCCAGCAGCTGAAGAAGGAGATCACACAGATGGACATCCGCTCTGGTGTGGTGGAGCACGTCTTGCTGCAAGCCAAACTCAAGGACAAGACCTCCCTCAACAAACAGGTCCACAGTGCTCTTGACGACGAATTTTGATAAGTTGTTTCTTTATGTTCCACACAGATATGGATAGGGAGGCAGACAATAACACTGACGATGATGGTTACACTTGGTCGATGCCACAGGCTAGTGTGTATGAAAATTAAAGCAATTTCCTGCCTATGACATGGGACAGTGCGTAAGGTGCACCCCTTAATAAGAAAAAAAAAGAAAGAAAAAAGACCTATAACATGACACAGTGTGTTTGGTGCATCCCCTAATTTAAACAAAAAATAGGATGGTCGAAGACAAGAAAAATAGGTCCGAAATGGGAAAACAAAACTTGAGAATTTAAGTATAACACTTTCTCACAATCACACGTACCAGTTCCATGAAGTGTGCATGTGTGTGTATGAGAGAGAGAGAGAGAGGGAGGGGTTGACAGCTTGAGTCAGAGGTCGCTCGCCCTGCTCCCCTCCTCCTGTCTTCCCCCTCCCTGTTTGTGTGTGCTTTGTGCCCTGGAGATTGTGTCATTGTTGGTTATTGCTTTGGTGAGTGATGAGAGTGCATGGCATGGTGCATGGTTTGATCCTTGAATCAAAGATTTGGACCTTATAAGTATCATCATTGTTATTAAGTGGAAGAAAGAAATTACAAACTACAAAGACAATGAAATAAAAAGCAACAATCAAGTCAGTGATCGTAAACTCTGGATATGGCTGTCAGTTGCAACAAACTGGAAGTTTACTCCGTCCTCTCGCTGAAAATCCTGAGAAATTCAACTTCTTAGTGTCAGACAGGAACAATGGTCACTGGTTTTTGGTCACTTTTTTTTTTTTTTTTTTTTTTTTCTGGTTTGCACACAAATGAGGTGTTATCTACTGATAAAATGCAGGGGTCAGAGGTCAGTTAAAAAGTTGCACCTTGTAGGCTGGAAATTATGGTTTGCATAGCCATGGCAGAGTTGCTCTGTTCTGTGGTTTGTGCAACCATGAGCTCTCAGCGCTGGCCTGTAGGCCACCCCAGCAAACTACACATAGCATACCACATGTAACATAAAAATTGGCTGTTGACCGACCATCTTAATGCTTCAATTATTCTGGTGGTGTCAGTAATTTATAAGTAGTCCCCTTACCCTCCTTTTTCAAGACCTCGCTCATGCATTGGGGTTTGCACATGGTAAAGATGTTTGCTGTTTTGTTATGGGCAGATATGGACAGAAACCTTTTTTATTTATTTGTAATTTTTTTCTTTTTTTTTTATAGGATCATTTGCACTCAGGGAGGTTACCTTTGTGCTCACCTTTTTTTTTTTTTGTCCCATTTTCTACACCACCTTAATGACCACAGAAGCTGGAACAGCTGTTACAATGCGATGAGTATGGTAATCATGCTCTGTGGAGTTCCATCTAGGATTGAGACTGCGTGACAGGGCTTTACTCTACACTTACTATCATAATATATCCTGGCATCAACCAGACCAGAGAGATACAGACACCTGTGGCGCTGGTCAGAAGATTTGAGCAACATTCTCAATGACGCATCCATGAAGTGGATGAGACTCGACTGTGTGGTCTCAGTCTTCCTGATGAGCCCATAACACGCCCAATTCTGGGTAGGAGCCAGTTAGAGCTGAAAAATCCCACAAGGATTTTTGAAGGAAATGATGGGGATTCGAACCCACAACCTTCCAATTGGTAGTCCATTGCGCCAACCACTACACCATGGCGACTGGTTGAAAGCAGAAGGGATCATCTGAGTGCTGTGAATCCGCCGTGAGCAAATTCTAATTCTAATACCACAGAGCGTGAATTATTGACCTCTGTTACCATATCTCTGGTTCTTGTGTTCCTAACTTACCCTGCTTGCCCAGTTTTGCCAGACTGCTGTAATGTATTAAATAATCATAACAAAATAAGATAATGCAATCGTTTTTATTACCCTTGTGTTTTTTTATATAAAAAGTAACTTTATTAGTGTAGCTTGATCATTTTTTTCCAACTTGTCTATTGGAAAGTGTTCATTGCAGTGTTCATTGTGAATAGGGGTAGCTGAAATATTGTTAATGTTTTGGTGGTAAAGGCAGCAACTTGTTTTGTTTTCAGTGCAGGTTTTGGGGCAAAGTGTTCATTTCAGTGTGTTCCTGTACAAATGTGGTGGTGAAGCTATTGCAGTTTTAAGGTCGCATTCTGTTTATTTTTATATGTTTTTGTTGTAATACTGACTGTTGTTGTTGTATCACTGTAACCAGTGAACAGACTGCTGACATTATCAAAGCATGCTTTTGGGATGTGCAAAGGAAAAAAAAAACATTGAAAGAAAAGGTGTATGGATTTGTTTGGTTGCTGTTTGCTTGTTTTTGGACAAAATATATTAATTGACCTTTTGGTTGTGCTGTTGATGCAAGACATACATCACGATTTTAGTGGTGCCAACGCATTATTAACATATCTTGTACAACAAAGTTGTGATAGTATTTCGTTCAGCATTGTAGATAGGTCAGCCATTTTGTTACAAGATTGAACCCCCCTGACGGCTCTTTGTTTTCTGAGTACAGCAAGCTCTTTGGTAATGTGTCACTGTGTGTGTGTGTGTGACAAAGGGAAGAGGGGGTGGGGGGTGAATGTAAAGGGCCAGACGCATTCTGATACAGTTTTTTTCTTTCTGCATCCTTTCCCTCCGTGTGTGTTGCGCGTGTGTGTGTGTTGTGTGTGTGCTGCGCGCGCGTGTGTGTGTGTGTTGTGTGTGTGTGTGTGTGTGTGTGTGTGTTACGCGCGCGTGTGTGTGTGTGTGTGTGTGTGTTGCGCGCGCGTGTGTGTGTGTTGCGCGCGCGCGTGTGTGTGTGGTGTGTGTTGCGCGCGCGTGTGTGTGTGTTGTGTGTGTTGTGTGTGTGTGTGTGTGTGTGTGTGTTGCGCGCGCGTGTGTGTGTGTGTGTGTGTGTGTGTGTGTGTGCGCGCGGCGTGTGTGGTGTGTGTGTGCGTGCATGCATGTTGCAGTGTGTGTGTGTGTGTGGTGAGTATGTGTGTGTGTGTGTGTGTGCATGAGTGCGTGTGTGTGTGTGCGTATGTGTGTGTGTGTGTGAGTATGTGTGTGTGTGCGTGAGTAGTGTGTGTGTGTGCGGGAGTATGTGTGTGTGTGTACGTGTGAGTGTGAGAGAGAGAGAGAATTGAACCTGTTCGCACAAAATCTTCCATAAGTCACATAGGCCAAGTTGCACTGGAGGCCTGAAAAAGGTCAGACGGTGAAAATCGGGATTTTTGCAATTTCAGGCGCCCAGATGTCTGTTCTATCAGTTCCTTTTCAAATATTTTCAAAAGAATAAATATTGAGGTTACAGTAACTGATTTTAGTGCTGACTTTGTTTTTTACAATGCCTGTAGCTGTGTTGTCTTGTTAGTTGAAAATAAATCAGTAAGAAGTGCCCAAGCTGATTGAATACATGGAACTTGCAAATTATGTCTTATATGATGCAAAAGTTTTAGTGAATTTGTTAACATTTACATCTGTTCCTATGGTCTTCTTCAGTCAGTTGTGTGATCAAAATGTTTGAAGCCCGTTTTCTCACAATGGCAGAGAATTTACAGGCTTCAAAACACCACATCTTCATCAATTTTTATGATAAAGAAATATGATTGGTATCATTATAAACTATACAGTCTGTACTAAATTTTCTGGTCAGAAAAACTAAAAATATTGCAATTCATGGGTGATTTTATGGGATGGGTCACATATGTGAATAAAAAGAGCATAGTACTTCAGGAAGACTGTGTGACCAGTCTGGTTCAGTGTTGGCAAATTTTATTGTTACTTGAAGAATCTCTTATTCATTTTTTATTCATTTGTGTATATGTCTATAGTTTTTGGAGATGAGAGCGATTAAAAATCATAGGTGTTATTTAAAAAAAAAAAAAATCTGGAATTTTTTTTTCATACACTGTAGCATAAAGCATTACCATCTGAAGGATTTGTAATATTCACCAAATGGGTGTTGGCTGGTCTTGTTAGTTTAGAAAACCAACAGCTGAACAAGTTTGTTTCATTAAGTGTCAAGATGACAAAAGTGTGCATGTGCCTGATTTTTTTCATTTTACTGTTTGGTTGGGTGATTGGTTGGTTGGTTGGTTGTGGTTGGTTGGTTGGTTGGTTGGAGTGATGTTGATGCTGCTTGTAAAATTTTGGTGTTAAAAACTTCTGTGATTTGGTCATGTTGTTACTGTTAGTATTATTTAATGTTGTGATTGTTGCTGTAATGTAATGAATCTCCATTCACTTAAAAACCTTGTTTTGATGCATATTCACGACTTGCACTACTAAAAATCCTATGCAAATATGCTGTTTTATGAAAAGAAAACAGTAATTGTAGCTTAAAGCTAAAAAAAAACTTCAAACATTCATGGTAGCTTTAAATTGAAAAACTGTGAACAGTAATGGTAGCTTTAAACTGAACAATTTGAACAGTAATGGTAGCTTTAAACTGAAAAAAATGTGAACAGTAATGGTAGCTTTAAACTGAAAAACTGCGAACAGTAATAGTAGCTTTAAACTGAAAAACTGTGTACAGTAATGGTAGATTTAAATTGCCCTACAACGTTTTTACAGAACCTAATTTTATTAGAGAGTCCAGCTGACTAGTTAAGGGTGAGTCAAGGCTTTAGAAACATTTACAATCATTGAAACAGACCCACCACATAAAACTAATGCCCCATGTATGACACATTAAGCGCCTCAGTTATCAGGTTTCTATCAGTGAGACAGACCACCAAACCATAAAACTAATGCCCCATGTATGACACATTAAGCGCCTCAGTTATCAGGTTTCTATCAGTGAGACAGACCACCAAACCATAAAACTTTTAACGACAAGTAGGCCGGACTGGCCTGCAAACACAAGCTCATCAGTTTAGCACGTCATATTGAAAAAATGGTAAAAATCATAAAATTTATGTAAATGTTGTAGTGGTGTGCTACAAAACACAAAAACCAGATAAAATACAGCAGCACTTTAAAGTGTGGAGTTCACTGAAGAAAGATCCTTTGGACTTGGATGATTCCGTGTGTGCCCTACTCAAAGCTGCCATCGGTTAGCTTGCAGACTCCTTTAGCTTACGTAATGTGCCAGTTTACATACGCTAAAGGAATCTGCAAGTTAATTATTGGCAGATAAAGGGCAGCTGTTGATTATTGGCAGTTAATAGGCAGCTGTTGATTATTGGCAGTTTATAGGCAGCTGTTGATTATTGGCAGTTAATAGGCAGCTGTTGATTATTGGCAGTTAATAGGCAGCTGTTGATTATTGGCAGTTAATAGGCAGCTGTTGATTACTGGCAGTTAATAGGCAGCTGTTGATTATTGGCAGATAATGGGCAGTGTTGATTACTGGCAGATAATTGGCAGCTGTTGGTTATTGGCAGATAGTGGGCAGCTGTTGATTATTGGTAGTTAATGGGCAGTTGTTGATAAGAAATTTGAATACAAGTTGACCATAAAACCATAGTGTAGTCAAGTCTTTGACTGTTTCACACTTTGTACACATGGTCAAGTGTAGAAATCTTTTCAAACTTATTGTACTTAGAATTATAATGCAGTTATTGGTGGAAAGAATGAGGAGTCACTTTATATGTATGTGTGGAGGCATATGCATATATGTGTGTTACATGTGTGTATGCTGTTTTTATTAATGGAAGTGGATTATGGCAGTAGTGACTGATGAATCTCAATGACATGTGCCACACAGAGACAATACAATCATGAAATAAACACAGGAATTTCAGTCACATGCGTTACACAGACACACACTCAGACACACACAGACACACAGACACACAGACACACAGACACACACACACACACACACATACACACACACACACACACACACACACACTCACACACACAGAGGCAAACACACACACACACACACACACACACACACGCACACATGCACACTCACACACACAGAGGCAAACACACACACATACACACACGCACAAAACACACACACACACACACAACACACACACACACACACACACACACACACACACACACACACTCACACACACAGAGGCAAACACACACACACACACACACACCACACGCACACGCACACATGCACACTCACACACACAGAGGCAAACAAACACACACACACACACACACACACACACACACACACACACACAAACACACACACGCACACTTACACACACACACACACACACACACACACACACACACACACACACGCACGCACGCACGCACGCACGCACGCACACTCACACACACACACACACACACAAACACACACACACACACACACACACACATACACACACACAATAATAGAATAATAACAACAATCAAAACAACTTGTTGATAAGCGAACTAATGATCAAAAATCTGTTCTTCATCAGAGAAGAAAATCTTCATCAAAATTAATGCTTTACGCAAAAAAAAATTTTTTGATGTGTTCATATCATGTTTTCTGAATATGTACTTGAAATCCATATTGTTCAAATGATTCTACGCAACAACAAATAATTGTACAGCTTTGTGTAAACATTGTATTCCT
>JAPXFY010000030.1:41795294-41870294 GCA_030674185.1 Monoplex corrugatus | reverse complement strand
ACCACACACAACACACTACACACACAACAGCCACTACACACATATACAACCACTACACACACAACACCACTACACACATATACAACCACTACACACACACCAACACACAACCACTAACACACAATATACAACCACTAAAACACAAAAACAACCACTACACACACAACAACCACTACACACACAACAGCCACTACACACAACACACTACACAATACAACCACTACACACACAACAACCACTACACACACAACAGCCACTACACACACAACAGCCACCTACACACCCACACAACAGCCACTACACACACACAACACCACACACACATAACAACCACTACACACACAACAACCACTACACACACAACAACCACTACACACACAAACCACTACACACACAACCACCCACAACACACCACACAACACACAACAACAACCACTACACACACAACACCACTACACACACAACACCACTACACACACAACAACCACTACACACACACCACACCACACACACCATACACACACAACCACTACACACACAACAACCACTACACACACAACAACCACTACACACACACACACTCACACTACACACACAACAACCACTACACACACAACACCACTACACACACAACCACTACACACACAACACACTACACACACAACAACCACAACACACAACAACACTACACACACAAACCAACACACCACAACAACACTACACACACAACAACCACTACACACAACAACCACTACACACAACAACCACTACACACACACAACCACTACACACACACAACAACCACTACACACACAACCAACCACTACCACACAACCAACCACTACACACACACACACCACAACCACTACACACACAACCACTAACACACAACCACCACTACACCACAACAACCACTACACACACAACACCACTACACACACAACAACCACTACACACACAACAACCACACACACCAACAACCACTACACACACAAACCACTACACACACAACCACTACACACACACACACACAACCACTAACACACAACAACCACTACACACACAACACTACACACAACACCACAAACCAACACAACACACAACACCACAACAACAACCACTACACACACAACAACCACTACACACACAACAACCACTACACACACAACAACCACTACACACACCATACACACAACAACCACTACACACACAACAACCACTACACACACAACCATACACACACACAACCACTACACACACAATAGCCATTACACACCACAAACCACTACACACACACACAACACACACACTACACACAAAACAACCACTACACACACAAACAACCACCTACACACACAACCACCACTACACACACAACAACCACTACACACACAACAACCACTACACACACAACAACCACTACACACACAACCAACCACTACACACACAACCAACTCAACACACACAACAACCACTACACACACAACAACCACTACACACACAACACACCACTACACACATACACAACCATTACACACACAACAACCACTACACACACAACCACCACTACACACACAACAACCACTACACACACAACAACTACACACAACAACCACTACACACACAACAACCACTACACACAACAACACTACAACACAACAACCACTCACACATAACACAAACCATCACACACACAACAACCACTACACACACAACAACCACTACACACACAAACAACCAACACACACACAACAACCACTACACACACAACAACCACTACACACAACAACCACTACACACACACAACAACCACTACACACAACAACCACTACACACACACACAACACTACACACAACAACAACCACTACACACACAACAAACCACTACACACAACAACCACAAAACACACAAACAACCACTACACACACAACAACCACTACACACACAACACAACCACTAACACACACACAAACCAACCACTACACACACCAGTCAATGATCATGCAGCTAAGGAACAAGGTCAGTCATGGAGCATACTGCATCAAGAGTTTTATTTCACTTCTCCGATACAGCCTATCAAATAAATGTTTTACAATCAAAATTCTTCAAGATGTGGCAATTTAAGCATACAACGGTTATCATTTTGTACATATCTTCATTCATTGTTTTTTTTTTAATTTTATTTTTTCTTTCTTTTCATTTTTTGTTTGTTTGTTTGTTTGTTTTGTCATATCCTATATTTTCCCAAAAACATACATGACCCAGCATAAGAGAAGCTGTCTAATGACACAGCCAATCAGTCACTGCTGAGGCTAAAATTTGCTGGACAGGAACCAGAAAAAAACACGAAAGAAGAATACAAACGCGTATTTAATACAACAAGACAAGACAAGCACAAATTTTCGGCCAACTGGCCTTTGCTAAGTGTAAGATTACAAACAAACAAACATGAGATACAAAACTTTTGAGAAAAAGACTGTAACTTCCCTGCTGCCTCGTCCAGTGGAAGAGGACTAAAATGTGACACATAATTACGCTCACACGCAAAAGGACCGTTACGGTTTCAGTCTTCATCATGAAGGACCGTTACTTTCATTAATCATTGCATCTATCAAAAACTCACATTTCCAAACTTCAACGCAATTGCTGCTGGCAACCATTACAAAAATTGTGTATCTAATTCATTTCCATGCAAGTTCTTCTGTTCTGTAACTTTTGTTCTACTTCTGTGTGGTACATTTTTGTCATTTGTTTTCAGCACAAATGGCAATAATGTATCACCACTGTGTCAACCAGTCTTTGAGCAATAATAACAGATGTAAAAAAGTGATTCAATTAAGATATCAAGTTAACACACGTATGCCCTACCTTCATCACTCTCCATCAAACAAACAAAAACACAAACATGACTTAATTGAGCACTGTCGAAGATGGAAATGTATGACGAGGTAAACAGATAATGTGCATTTTTCAAAAAAAGTTATAGAAGTTAAAAAGAATACAAATTCTCCCTAACACAAAATGGTAAACGAAAAAAAAAAAAAAGACAAAAACAATGGCAATCCAAACCCCCAAACTGTCATGGCATTTCTACAATGTATCAATTTCACTTTTTCTGAAAAATTATTTCATTTTTCATAAATATGAGACAGCGTTTTTACAGTCTACATCTTACCACAGTAAGACAGAAGGATTGGGGTGGCTGTGAGGTAGAATGCAAGGCTTAAACCTTGTGAGTCTATCATATTTTTATCTCCCAATATAGACACAATAGATCATCCTTATCTTCTTTTCCCTCTTTTTTCCCTTCTTTTTCTGTCTGTAAATACTGTCTATAGGGGAAGCTGAAAAGAAAAGGCAACAAAATGAAGAGCACAATGAAAGAAAGAGAGAGACAGACAGACACAAAGAGAGAGAGAGTGCGATAGAGAGAGAGAGAGACAGACAGACACAAAGAGAGAGAGACAGACAGACACAAGAGAGAGAGAGAGGGGGAGGAGAGAGAAAAGAAACGGATCTGTGAAAGTGTTATTAAGAAAACAGTCACACCCCCCCCCCCCCCTCTCACCCAAATTTCCCAAACCTTTTCTTTCCAATACAGGATGATTGAGAAAAAAAAATCAAACTGATGAAGACCTGCAGCCTGAACAACTACAAAACAATTCATATAAAAAAAACTTGAAATAGATCATGGAACCGAATTCTTTCAACTGTTAAACATGGCAAACAGTGACACTAGGTCTACATCACAGCCACTGTGGTACACAGTGACACTAGGTCTAAATCACAGCCACTGTGGCACACAGTGACACTAGGTCTAAATCACAGCCACTGTGGTACACAGTGACACTAGGTCTAAATCACAGCCACTGTGGACACTGACACTAGGTCTACATCACAGCCACTGTGGCACACAGTGACACTAGGTCTACATCACAGCCACTGTGGCACACAGTGACACTAGGTCTACATCACAGCCACTGTGGCACACAGTGACACTAGGTCTAAATCACAGCCACTGTGGACACAGTGACACTAGGTCTACATCACAGCCACTGTGGCACACAGTGACACTAGGTCTAAATCACAGCCACTGTGGCACACAGTGACACTAGGTCTAAATCACAGCCACTGTGGCACACAGTGACACTAGGTCTAAATCACAGCCACTGTGGCACACAGTGACACTAGGTCTAATCACAGCCACTGTGGCACACAGTGACACTAGGTCACATCACAGCCACTGTGGCACACAGTGACACTAGGTCTAAATCACAGCCACTGTCAGCATGAAAGCAAACAGAAACCGGACACACATGAAAATAGAATGAGAATGTTTATTTAATTAACAAAAAAAAACCGGACACCTCATATTGTTATTGTTGTATAAAGGCAAGCTGACTGCGTGGAGCCATATCAGGGCTATAACAGCTTCAAAACGTACAAAACTTCAACAGGGAAAGAAAGAAAAGAAAATTAACAACGCATATCAATGCATTTGCGCACATAATCTAAGGACATGCCCCTGGCGTTGAACACTCAGTCCAATGTATCGCACAGGGGATTTAAAAAAAAACACACCTAAATACAAATTTAAGCATACCTAAGGACACAGAAACAGATACAAAAACAGGCATAAATTGCCTAAAATTGCTTCCGCATATCTCACCTCTCTAGAGCCAAAAATGCATTTAATACATGTACCCAATTATCAATCCTAAGAAAAAGCATGTAAGACTTTATCAAACACAAAACAGGTGAATGGACCAGCAAGGCAGAAAACAGGAAGAAATGACAGAAAGCAAAGGAACAAGGAAGAAACAAAGAGAATAACAGAAAAGAGGAAACTTCTAGCACAGAAATTCCAGAAGGTGGGGATACTATTTATACCGAAAGAGTCCAAGCATCCCCATGGGGGGACACACCTCGTTAATCAAATACCCATTCTCTATCATTTTCATGGTACGCTATAATAACAACTACCAATCATCAGCGCTTAGATTTGATTTCTATCAAGATTTTGCGCTATATAAATATTGTAATTATTATTATTATTATTAATTATTATTATTATTATCACCTGACAGCAGTCACCCGTGTCAATGTTGAAAAAATCTACAGGTGACATTGTTGTTGTAACCGTTATTTTTGTTTCAGTTTCAGTTTCTCATGATAACATCTCCGCGATCGGAACGAATTCCATATGCACTAACGTCACAGGTGCCATGTGTATGGTATCATGGCACATGCCTTATTAAGCCTGCACATAAACCCATAAGCTGGCCAGGTCCTGAGGCCCTACCTAGACTATGTTTTACCTAGTCTATATTTCATACTGGTATTTTATCAGCCTACCACTGGAATAATCTTGGTTACACGTAAATGACATGTGTATGTGTGTACCTTCAAAAAAGGAACATATACAAAGTAAATAAATAAATAAAAAAAACCTGCATCACAACACAACTAGCTATTCTGTATAAACTCGTCTCACATAACAGACCCCCCCCCCCCCCCCCCCTGTCAATAGCCAATTGCTCAGCTGTCTATCAACTAGGTGAAGACAATATTTTCTTAAATAGATAGGTAGTAAGTTAGTAAGTAAGTAAGTATACACATCAATCCATTTGCACACATAATCTCAGATGTCCCTGGCGTTCATCACTCCGTCCAATTTATCACACAGGGGATTTAAAAAACGAACCTGAAAACAAATTTAAACATAACTGAGAACACCAAAGCCATACATAAACATGACCTGAATTACAAAAAACTGCTTCCACATATCTCACCTCCCTACAGCCAAAAATGCACTTAGTACATGTACCCAATTATCAATCCTAAGGGAAAGTACGCAAGACTTTATAGAACACATACAGGTGAATGGACCAACAAGACAGAAAATGATAGAAAGAAATGACAGAAAGCAAAGGAGGAAGAAAAAAAACAAAGAGAGTGATAGAAAAGAGGAAACTTCCAGCACAGAACCTCCAGAAGGTGGGAATATTATTAGTATTGAGAGTCCCCGGCATCCCAGAGGGGGAACCCAAGTATCAGTCCTAAGAGAAAGTAGTTCAGACTTTATAGAAGACATCAAGGAGAAAGGACCAACAAGGCAGAAAATGACAGGGAGAAATGACAGACAGCAAAGGAACAATGCAGAGAGAGCTGACATTAAAAGAGCTCCTTCAAACACTGCGTTATGTACCCACCTCCAAACAAAAGATAATATTGTTTTTTTAATTCGATTTTCAACACAGAATCATATCTGTCTCATAATGTTATTTTCTTTTTTTGTCTTGCAAAAGTTGTATTCTTACTTCAGATCACAGAAGTTGCTCTCTCCCCCATTTACCCACACCCATTTCAATTCATACTACATAAAAAAAAAATGCTCCTACCATTTCAATCCATATTATTCAAAATGTAATATTGCCCACTTAAAACATAATAATGACCCCACCATTCTAATTCATATTACTTAACGTAAAATAACCCCAACCAATTTCAATTCATATTATTTAAAAATGAAAAGAAAGCTCCAACCATTTCAAGTTATACTATTTACAAATGTAATAACGCTGCGACCTTTTCAATTCACATCACACAAAAATGTAGTACTGCTCCAACAATTTTGGTTTATATAACGTAAAACGTCATGATACCCAGATGTATAGGCTATACAAAACAAATAAGAGGTAACAAGCTATGTAAATAAAAAATTTAAATGATACAACATTGTACTGGCACCTAAGAAGCTTAAAGACTTCACTCAACAACACCAAACAGGGTTTAAGCAAACCAATGAACAAAACAGCCCATCATCTAAATGAATCAATCAACAAAATACTCAACAATTGTGAGGATTCAGTAAGTAACAAAACGTTTGAAACAAATAATTGTATCATTTATACTGATGACTAAATGAAAGAAGCAAAAGAGAAGAGTTTAACACACAACTTAGCCTCCTTTGTTCAAAATGGAATTATTTTTTTAAGTGAGGCTGATATGACATTGAAACAAAAGCAAAGTCTGCATGATTCAGCCGGACCCATTCACTCAGAACATATTAAGCAACCAGCAAACCATCCCCATGCCCCAAACACTGATCAACAGTTGGTATCACTTTCAGCATTGTCCTCTTCTTGACCAGTCTGATCATGCAACTTGCTCCGTCCATCAAGCTTTTGCCGCTTGAGAATTTACGTAATCAGTGTTCGCATGCTTACTATTCATACGCTGTTGAATGCTGTTTCAGGGCTTAGTGATATTCCAGCATATCTTTGCCTCTAAATAACTTGGAAAATATTTCTCATACATCCTTGCAGGAACATGTCTAAAGCGATTTTCTAATCAACTTTCCTTTTTTTATCATGATGATTACATGACAATCAGTTTTAGAATGTTGACAGTTTCTGGTGTATACTTTAGAAACCACACTCTAACATGTTTTGGTCTGTAAAAACCATGACAAATACATTACTTGCAGCTAGAGAACTCTACTATTAATTTCTTGACAGATACTGAACTGAATTATGTCCACAGCATTTTCACTCTAAAAGACGATGACATGCTGGACATTATGACAGTGAGAATACACCCAACACAATTTTCCCTCCACACAACACATTTATTTGTCAGACACAATAGGGCGAGCGATCAGCTCTTTCATGATCTCATTGCTGCCGCCATAGATCGGCTGGACGCGAGCATCAAGGAATGCGCGGGCGATGGGATACTCCAGCATGTAGCCCCAGCCTCCGTGAAGCTGCAGACACTGGGTGGCAATTTTGTTCTGAAGGTCTGAGACCCTAAAGTAATGAAAGAAAAAAACAGTCTATCACGTCTGCAGTACACTGCACACCCAACATGCGTGTAGACATGGACGCATGTACCAATAACACATGTGCACTATCTGATTGTCTTTTATCACTTATAGGTATAGATGCACTATCTGATTGTCTTTTATCACTTATAGGTATAGATGCACTATCTGATTGTCTTTTATCACTTACAGGTATAGATGATTAAAAAAACAATATACACATGTGCACTATCTGATTGACTTTTATCACTTATAGGTACAGATGCACTATCTGATTGACTTTTATCACTTATAGGTATAGATGCACTATCTGATTGTCTTTTATCACTTATAGGTATAGATGCACTATCTGATTGACTTTTATCACTTATAGGTATAGATGCACTATCTGATTGTCTTTTATCACTTACAGGTATAGATGATTAAAAAAACAATATACACATGTGCACTATCTGATTGACTTTTATCACTTATAGGTATAGATGCACTATCTGATTGACTTTTATCACTTATAGGTATAGATGCACTATCTGATTGACTTTTATCACTTATAGGTATAGATGCACTATCTGATTGACTTTTATCACTTATAGGTATAGATGCACTATCTGATTGTCTTTTATCACTTATAGGTATAGATGCACTATCTGATTGACTTTTATCACTTATAGGTATAGATGCACTATCTGATTGACTTTTATCACTTATAGGTATACATGCACTATCTGATTGACCTTTATCACTTACAGGTATAGATGAATAAAAAAAACAATATACACATGTGCACTATCTGATTGACTTTTATCACTTATAGGTATACATGCACTATCTGATTGTCTTTTATCACTTACAGGTATAGATGAATAAAAAAAACAATACACACATGTGCACTATCTGATTGACTTTTATCACTTATAGGTATAGATGCACTATCTGATTGACTTTTATCACTTACAGGTATAGATGCACTATCTGATTGACTTTTATCACTTATAGGTATAGATGCACTATCTGATTGACTTTTATCACTTATGCACTATCTGATTGACTTTTATCACTTATAGGTATAGATGCACTATCTGATTGACTTTTATCACTTATAGGTATAGATGCATTATCTGATTGTCTTTTATCACTTACAGGTATAGATGAATAAAAAAAACAATATACACATGTGCACTATCTGATTGACTTTTATCACTTATAGGTATAGATGCACTATCTGATTGTCTTTTATCACTTATAGGTATAGATGCACTATCTGATTGTCTTTTATCACTTACAGGTATAGATGATTAAAAAAACAATATACACATGTGCACTATCTGATTGACTTTTATCACTTATAGGTACAGATGCACTATCTGATTGACTTTTATCACTTATAGGTATAGATGCACTATCTGATTGTCTTTTATCACTTATAGGTATAGATGCACTATCTGATTGACTTTTATCACTTATAGGTATAGATGCACTATCTGATTGTCTTTTATCACTTATAGGTATAGATGCACTATCTGATTGTCTTTTATCACTTATAGGTATAGATGCACTATCTGATTGACTTTTATCACTTATAGGTATAGATGCACTATCTGATTGTCTTTTATCACTTACAGGTATAGATGATTAAAAAAACAATATACACATGTGCACTATCTGATTGACTTTTATCACTTATAGGTATAGATGCACTATCTGATTGACTTTTATCACTTATAGGTATAGATGCACTATCTGATTGACTTTTATCACTTATAGGTATAGATGCACTATCTGATTGACTTTTATATCACTTATAGGTATAGATGCACTATCTGATTGTCTTTTATCACTTATAGGTATAGATGCACTATCTGATTGACTTTTATCACTTATAGGTATAGATGCACTATCTGATTGACTTTTATCACTTATAGGTATACATGCACTATCTGATTGACCTTTATCACTTACAGGTATAGATGAATAAAAAAAACAATATACACATGTGCACTATCTGATTGACTTTTATCACTTATAGGTATACATGCACTATCTGATTGTCTTTTATCACTTACAGGTATAGATGAATAAAAAAAACAATACACACATGTGCACTATCTGATTGACTTTTATCACTTATAGGTATAGATGCACTATCTGATTGACTTTTATCACTTACAGGTATAGATGCACTATCTGATTGACTTTTATCACTTATAGGTATAGATGCACTATCTGATTGACTTTTATCACTTATGCACTATCTGATTGACTTTTATCACTTATAGGTATAGATGCACTATCTGATTGACTTTTATCACTTATAGGTATAGATGCACTATCTGATTGACTTTTATCACTTATGCACTATCTGATTGACTTTTATCACTTATAGGTATAGATGCACTATCTGATTGACTTTTATCACTTATAGGTATAGATGCACTATCTGATTGTCTTTTATCACTTACAGGTATAGATGAATAAAAAAAACAAAATATACACATGTGCACTATCTGATTGACTTTTATCACTTATAGGTATAGATGCACTATCTGATTGTCTTTTATCACTTATAGGTATAGATGCACTATCTGATTGTCTTTTATCACTTATAGGTATAGATGCACTATCTGATTGACTTTTATCACTTATAGGTATAGATGCACTATCTGATTGACTTTTATCACTTATAGGTATAGATGATTAAAACAAAAAAGTAAACCAACACATATGTATGCACACACACACACACACGCATACACCAACACACATGTGCGTACACCACACACATATACACATAAAATTACACAATCGAGACTTCAAAACAACCTCAAGCTATTCATAGGCAAAGCGTTTACATAGCTTGAGCGATGTTTAGCTCAGCAAGCGCTCAAGCCTGGCATTTTTCAGGCTGTTACAATCTTCAGCATACACTATGATCATGCAATCTGATTAATTCTTTTTTACACAAATAAAATGAACTAAAAATCTTGAAAAGAAAAACTGAATGCTTTTTGACTGTTGGTTGGTTTGTTGTAATTTTTTGAAAAAAAAGTAAAAACAAAAAACAAAAAACAAACAAAAAAATACCATATTTTTGTTTTTGTACAAAAATGTGTGAAACCTGAGATACCAGAACGTAGGATTTATTTTCGTAAAATAATGTCCTGCATTGGTTTTTGTTGTTGTTGTTGTTAACATTTGTAGCAACAAACACACAAAAACAAAAAACAATAACAAAGAAACACCGATCTTTACCAGAGTTTGACCCCTGGACACTGTTGGAATGGGTACGGAACAGCTTGAAGCAAGGACTGACACGATGACTTCCCTTGCCAATCAATAGCTCAAACTCTTATTGCCCAAATCCAACCAAAGAGACAGTGAGGCTCACCAAGACCTTCATAAAGTGTACGAGACTGTTTCTGCAATATTTGCAGGAAATGCATGGCAGTGATTGATCAACCACGTGTATTCCGCAAATATGTAAGATCCGTCCACAGATAAAAACAGGTTGTCCCACATACACACAGGACTAAGCTCGAACGAGTGAGTACTTTTCAAAAATTAAATCTTTAAAACCAAACAGGCAGCAGCAGTGCCAGGTTCCATGACTCAAAGGCCATCACCCCAAAGTCTGCGCGAGAAGTCATGCAGGCCTATGGACATGTTGTAGAAGACAACCTATTTCATCCTCAAGACTAAACTCCAAGCGTGACAGTGGACAAGAAAAAGCAAATTCCATATGTTTTATTCAGTGAGACCAAGAAACTAAGGAAAGCCGAGTCACAGGCTACGGCATCAACACAGGATCTGACATCTACATGAAAATGGCTGCCAGTGTTCAAGCAAATGGGAACAAGAAAAGCACAAAACAGCATCAGAATAAATTTTCAACGTAACAAAGCAAGACAAGACAGGCACACGACAAAACAAGACAGCCACGAGAGGAAATGTGTGCATGTGCATGTGTGAGAGTTTAAAATATGAAAGAAAAACACTCTGGTAAACTGCAGGCATTGAACACTGAAAAGTCAGTTCTAAAATCTGGCAGTCTGGCACCCCTGTCTTGTCCTGGCTTGTCTTCTTTTGTGTTGTTATATATATATCTGTGTCTGTGGTCTGATTCTATTTCATGTATTTCCGGTCACAGGGTATGCCATCAGCGCAAGAATATAGTATATCTCCACACCTGTTTCAATACAGCTATGGTTAACCCTGATTACCAAAACAATACAGCTATGGTTAACCCTGATTACCAAAACAATACAGCTATGGTTAACAAAACAATACAGCTATGGTTAACCCTGATTACCAAAACAATACAGCTATGGTTAACCCTGATTACCAAAACAATACAGCTATGGTTAACCCTGATTACCAAAACAATACAGCTATGGTTAACAAAACAATACAGCTATGGTTAACCCTGATTACCAAAACAATACAGCTATGGTTAACCCTGATTACCAAAACAATACAGCTATGGTTTACCCTGATTACCAAAACAATACAGCTATGGTTAACAAAACAATACAGCTATGGTTAACAAAACAATACAGCTATGGTTAACAAAACAATACAGCTATGGTTAACCCTGATTACCAAAACAATACAGCTATGGTTTACCCTGATTACCAAACCAATACAGCTATGGTTAACAAAACAATACAGCTATGGTTAACCCTGATTACCAAAACAATACAGCTATGGTTAACAAAACAATACAGCTATGGTTAACCCTGATTACCAAAACAATACAGCTAACCCTGATTACCAAAACAATACAGCTATGGTTAACCCTGATTACCAAAACAATACAGCTATGGTTAACAAAACAATACAGCTATGGTTAACCCTGATTATCAAAACAATACAGCTATGGTTAACAAAACAATACAGCTATGGTTAACCCTGATTACCAAAACAATACAGCTATGGTTAACCCTGATTACCAAAACAATACAGCTATGGTTAAAAAAACAATACAGCTATGGTTAACCCTGATTACCAAAACAATACAGCTATGGTTAACCCTGATTACCAAAACAATACAGCTATGGTTAACAAAACAATACAGCTATGGTTAACCCTGATTACCAAAACAATACACAGCTGATGGTTAACCCTGATTACCAAAACAATACAGCTATGGTTACCCTGATTACCAAAACAATACAGCTATGGTTAACAAAACAATACAGCTATGGTTACCCTGATTACCAAAAATCAGCTATGGTTAACAAAACAATACAGCTATGGTTAACCCTGATTACCAAAACAATACAGCTATGGTTTAACCCTGATTACCAAAACAATACAGCTATGGTTAACCCTGATTACCAAAACAATACAGCTATGGTTTACCCTGATTACCAAAACAATACAGCTATGGTTTACCCTGATTACCAAAACAATACAGCTATGGTTTACCCTGATTACCAAAACAATACAGCTATGGTTTACCCTGATTACCAAAACAATACAGCTATGGTTTACCCTGATTACCAAAACAATACAGCTATGGTTTACCCTGATTACCAAAACAATACAGCTATGGTTTACCCTGATTACCAAAACAATACAGCTATGGTTTACCCTGATTACCAAAACAATACAGCTATGGTTAACCCTGATTACCAAAACAAGACAAATGAAATAAAAATTACAAGCACAAAAACAACATCAGTGAGGGATTTTCATCTTCTCATGTTTATGTTCATGAATATGGCAGAGGAAGAAAGACAGGAGATCTCACCAATACTTGGCCATTGAAGCTGAATATGAGTCCAGACCTCTTCTGGTGTGGATATCTAGACACTGGTCCACGAAGGCACGCGATATGCAGATTTCTGTCTTCATCTCTGCCAGCTTGTGCTGGATTGTCTGCACTCACACACACACACACACACACACACACACACACACACACGCACGCACGCACGCACGCACGCACGCACGCACGCACGCACGCACGCACGCACGCAGGCAGGCAGGCAGGCAGGCAGGCAGGCAGGCAGGCACACACACACACACAAACACAATCACACACACAATCACACACACACAAACACACAATCAGAATCACAATCTCACACACACACACACATACACACACACACACAATATCATATACACAATCACTCACACTCACAAACACACACACACACACACACACACACACACACACACACACACACACACAATCAATCAACTGATCCATGATCAGACTGAGGGATCACATAATATTAATAATATATATTATCTAAAAATGTAAAAACACATTTACAATATCACATGCAAAACTATGCAAACATCAGGGGGTAGAATTGCTGCTTGAAAAAAAAGAGGAAGGCCGGGGTCCAGGGCCCGAAGGCCGGGGTCCAGGGGCCGCAACGCCCCCCAGCCGAAAACGAAAATTAGCATTTTGAAAGCATTTTGAAGGCCTCTCCTGGCACCTTTTTCAGCAATTCAAGCCCTGAAACACCTTCTGTTTTTCACAAATCTGTACCTCAGTTATCTAGATATTCACAACTTTTAAATGATCTTTCTAAGACTATTATCCACACTGGCTCACAATGGTCTAGTATATCATTTGGTGTCTATTAAACACCAAATTATACACTAGGCCATTGAGAGCCAGTCTCGATAATAACTTTTCAAATATATATCATATGTGAAGTGGCAAATGGCTTTATTTGTGTGTGTGTTAGTCTGGAGAAGGCATATCTCTGGCTCTGTGCAACTGAAAATAGGTATTTGTGTGATGCAGCAATTTTGGGTTCAGTAAAAGTCTCCACACTGACAACATTCAGCCACATCACTGTCATTACACACTGACACAACAATCAATTCATTCAGTCATATCACTGTCACTCTCCACACTGACAACACTCACTGATTCAGTCAGATCACTGTCACCTCACACTGACTCCACAACATTCAGGCATATCACTGTCAGACTTGATCAACATTGAAAAGACTGGAAGCATTTGAGATCAAAAGCTGTTGATCACTTTTTTGTGTTTGGGGCGTTTCACATGGGCTTCGATGGCAATCCGACCACGTGAGTTGTAGTTGATATCGCTTTTGCATGCAATGCAGAGAGCGTAGCCTGGCTCCTTCACCTTACGGATGAAATCCCCGACGCGATTCTCTTCGATAATTTCATCGGTCCATTCCCATCGCCAACCATTTGTACCAGGTCCAGTTTTTTCTTCGAAAGGCTCTCCGCGCTCAACAATCTGCAAATTGATCGCCATCTTGGAGACCGACTGCGCAATCAGTTTCGCGCACGCTAAAGCTCCCCTTCCGCTAAAGCTTCCCTTCCGAGAACTCATTCCGATCAAGCCATTTGAGAATACAGCGATTTGGGAATTTTTGAGGTCCAATTTTTTTTTCGGCGGATTCTGATTTTTTTTCGGCGGATTCTGATTTTAAAAAAGCGGAAATCCGCCTAACGGCAGAACAATTCCACCCCCTGAAACATACAAGCAGGCTTTCTTTTAGAAATTAAAGCATGGCTGATAAGGATTTCTGTTTTACATGCGTCTACACATACATGTGCATATGTATACTGCAATATAAGCACACAAACATCAATCAGTCATACACACATATGTCCAACACTCTTCTCTCTCTCTTACTTGTAAGTCTTTTCACTCGCACATGTTCTCTCTCTCTCTCTCTCTCCCCTTCGTGTGCGCTTGTGTTCTCTCTCTGTGTCTCTTTGTTTGTCACTCTGTCTCTCTCACACACACATACATACACACACACACTCACACAACACACACACACAGACTCTCATTCTCTCTCTTTCTCTCTCACACACACACACACACACACACACACACACACACAAACACATTCTCTTTCTCTCACACACACACACTCACACATACACACACACATACACTCTCTCTCTCACACACACAAACATACGCACACACATATACACACACGCACACACTCTCTCACACACACCACACACACACACTTTCTCTTTCTCTCACACACACACAATCACAAACACACACACATGTAAACATACCACACAACACTCCTCCTCCCTCCCTCCCTCTCTACCACTTCACACACCTGCAGTTTGGACAGCGTGCGGCCAAAGGCCTTGCGTTCACACACATACTTTCTGGTCTCCTCAAACATCCACTCGCAGGCAGCCTGAGCGAGGGAGGCGATGAGGAGTCGTTCCTGGGGCAGCTCCTGCATCAGGTAGTAGAAGCCCTTGTTGGCCTCTCCCAGCAGAGCGCTGTTGGGCATCCGCACATCCTCAAAGAACAGCTCTGAGGTGTCCTGCACAAGCACATAAATCAATTTGCCTTCTGTTTTTACAGTGGCTGCTACTCACAAATATGATTTCATATCGATTTGCCTCCCCTGTTCATAGAGACCGCTACTCACAAATATGATTTCATATCGATTCGCCTCCCCTGTTCATAGAGACCGCTACTCACAAATATGATTTCATATCGATTCGCCTCCCTGTTCATAGAGACCGCTACTCACAAATATGATTTCATATCGATTCGCCTCCCCTGTTCATAGAGACCGCTACTCACAAATATGATTTCATATCGATTCGCCTCCCCTGTTCATAGAGACCGCTACTCACAAATATGATTTTCATATCAATTTGCCTCTCCTGTTCATAGAGACCGCTACTCACAAATATGATTTCATATCGATTCGCCTCCCCTGTTCATAGAGACCGCTACTCACAAATATGATTTCATATCGATTTGCCTCCCCTGTTCATAGAGACCGCTACTCACAAATATTTCATATCGATTCGCCTCCCCTGTTCATAGAGACCGCTACTCACAAATGATTTCATATCGATTCGCCTCCCCTGTTCATAGAGACCGCTACTCACAAATGATTTCATATCGATTCGCCTCCCCTGTTCATAGAGACCGCTACTCACAAATATGATTTCATATCGATTCGCCTCCCCTGTTCATAGAGACCGCTACTCACAAATATGATTTCATATCAATTTGCCTCTCCTGTTCATAGAGACCGCTACTCACAAATATGATTTCATATCGATTCGCCTCCCCTGTTCATAGAGACCGCTACTCACAAATATGATTTCATATCAATTTGCCTCCCCTTTTCACAGTCATCACTACTCATGATTTCATATTGATTTGCCTCCCCTCTTCATGGTTATCACTGCTCACAAATGATTTCATACTGATTTGCCTCCCCTCCTCACAGTTATCACTGCTCATAAATATGATTTCATACTGATTTGCCTCCCCTCCTCACAGTTATCACTGCTCACAAATATGATTTCATATCAATTTGCTTCCCCTCCTCAGTTATCACTGCTCATAAATATGATTTCATATCAATTTGCCTCCCCTCTTCATAGTTATCACTGCTCACAAATATGATTTCATACTGATTTGCATCCCCTCCTCACAGCTATCACTGCTCACAAATATGATTTCATATCAATTTGCCTCCCCTCTTCACAGTTATCACTGCTCACAAATATGATTTCATATCAATTTGCCTCCCCTCTTCACAGTTATCACTGCTCACAAATATGATTTCATATCAATTTGCCTCCCCTCTTCACAGTTATCACTGCTCACAAATATGATTTCATATCAATTTGCCTCCCCTCCTCACAGCTATCACTGCTCACAAATATGATTTCATATCAATTTGCCTCCCCTCTTCATAGTTATCACTGCTCACAAATATGATTTCATACTGATTTGCCTCCCCTCTTCACAGTTATCACTGCTCACAAATATGATTTCATATCAATTTGCCTCCCCTCTTCACAGTTATCACTGCTCACAAATATGATTTCATACTGATTTGCCTCCCCTCCTCACAGCTATCACTGCTCACAAATATGATTTCATATCAATTTGCCTCCCCTCTTCATAGTTATCACTGCTCACAAATATGATTTCATACTGATTTGCCTCCCCTCTTCACAGTTATCACTGCTCACAAATATGATTTCATATCAATTTGCCTCCCCTCTTCACAGTTATCACTGCTCACAAATATGATTTCATATCAATTTGCCTCCCTCTTCACAGTTATCACTGCTCACAAATATGATTTCATACTGATTTGCCTCCCCTCTTCATAGTTATCACTGCTCACAAATGATTTCATACTGATTTGCCTCCCCTCTTCATAGTTATCACTGCTCACAAATATGATTTCATATCAATTTGCCTCCCCTCTTCACAGTTATCACTGCTCACAAATATGATTTCATATCAATTTGCCTCCCCTCTTCACAGTTATCACTGCTCACAAATATGATTTCATACTGATTTGCCTCCCCTCTTCACAGTTATCACTGCTCACAAATATTTCATACTGATTTGCCTCCCCTCTTCACAGTTATCACTACTCTACAAATATTCATACTGATTTGCCTCCCCTCTTCACAGTTATCACTACTCACAAACATGATTTCATATCAGTCATTGTCTCCTGCTCGTCCAGATAACACGGTAGTTTGGTCGTTTTTCTACCAGTTTTTGTGTTTGTTGTTATCATTTGTTTTATGTTTACACCTTCAAAGGACAGTTGGCTGAAAATTTGAGCCTGTCTTGTTATATTGAATATGTGTTCTGATTCTATTTTCATATATTTCTTGTTTTTGGTTGTTTTTTTAACGTGAGTACTCACACTTGTTTTGATTACATAAAAAGTAGTTGCCCACTAACACTCTGTTTCCACTTGCGCGTTGTATGTAACCTTTTCTGACCAAATCACCCACAAGTTGCACAGGCCCAGTTGCGCAGGAGGCACACAAAGGTAAGCAGGGGTCTGATGGTGAAAATTAGGATTCTTGCAATCTTAGCAACGTTGTATAATTTCTCACTCATCCTCATCATCCACGAGGATACTGAATTCTATATCAAGTAGATGCTGCAGGACACAAGGCAGGACTGAAACTGAATGCCAAAAAGACCAAAGTCATGCACATAGAAGGATCAGCTAACCAGCCACAGCAGAGCATACAAATAGATAAAACAGAGCTGGAAAACGTGGACAACTTCAAGTACTTGGGCTCTGTCAAAACCAACACAGGATCTTGCAGCAAGGACATCAGATCACAAATAGGCATGGTCAAGCAAAAATTGGTCCAGTTGAACAACATATGGATGATGATTTCCCACTCAAATGCTTTAAAAAGAATGTATTTCAGAGTTACAAAAGAATGTATTTCAAAGTTACAAAACATGATTTCAGTGCTGACTTGGTTGTTTTTGATGCCTGCAGTCACATTATCTTGATAGTTAAAAATAAGAAAAGACACCAAAGTTGACTGAAAGCATAACCAAATATTGTACCCGGTGGAGGTGTCAAGGTGGATGGCTTGAAACCAGGACCTTCTGACTAGACGTTCAACATCTACCCACGTGATTACTATATTCCTTTATCCTCCATACACCCAACACACATACAGCCTCCCAATACCATCTCCTCCCCCAACCATGCCCAGAACCACACACACACACACCACACACACACACACACACACAGAGGTGCACACACACACACATAACAAACACACACACATAACAAACACACACTCCACACACACAAACACAGGCACACACACACACATAAAAAAACACACACACACACACATAACAAACACACACTCCACACACACATGTACACACACACAGGCGCGCGCACACACACACACACTCACAAACACACACACATAACACACACACATACATGCACACACACACATAACAAACACACACACACACACACACACACATAACACACACACACACACATAACACACACACACACACATAACAAACACACACACACACATACACAATAAACACACTCTACAACACAAACACATATATACACACACACAACACACACCACACACACAACACACATACAAACACACACACACACACACACATGTACACATACACACACACATGTACACATACACACACACTCCATACACACACACTCCATACACACACACTCCACACACACAATGTACACACCTGAGCCTTCAAGCCGACCTTCTCCAGCTTATGCCCCTTCTTGAAGCCTGGCATGCCTTCCTCCACCAGAAAGAGGCTGATGCCGTGGGCGACCGACTTGGCCTCCATGTTGGTGATGGCCACGACGACGGTAACGCCACTCATGAAGCCGTTGGTGATGAACACTTTGCTGCCGTTCAGGATCCAATCATCTCCATCACGCTTGGCGTTGGTACGAATCCCTTGCAGATCACTGAAACATTAGACAAGTTTTTAAATGTTTATGGCTTCATCTTGTACATCACTCCTGTGCATCAGAGAAGTTTTTAAATGTTTATGGCCTCATCTTGTATATATCACTCCTGTGCATTACAGAAGTGTTGTTAAATGTTTATGGCCTCATCTTGTATATATCACTCCTGTGCATTACAGAAGTGTTGTTAAATGTTTATGGCCTCATCTTGTATATATCACTCCTGTGCATTACAGAAGTGTTGTTAAATGTTTATGGCCTCATCTTGTATATATCACTCCTGTGCATTACAGAAGTGTTGTTAAATGTTTATGGCTTCATCTTGTATATATCACTCCTGTGCATTAGAGAAGTTTTTAAATGTTTATGGCCTATCTTGTACATCACTCCTGTGCATTACAGAAGTGTTGTTAAATGTTTATGGCTTCATCTTGTATATATATCACTCCTGTGCATTACAGAAGGTTGTTAAATGTTTATGGCCTCATCTTGTATACATCACTCCTGTGCATTACAGAAGAGTTGTTAAATGTTTATGGCCTCATCTTGTATATATCACTCCTGTGCATTACAGAAGAGTTGTTAAATGTTTATGGCCTCATCTTGTATATATCACTCCTGTGCATTACAGAAGAGTTGTTAAATGTTTATGGCCTCATCTTGTACATCACTCCTGTGCATTACAGAAGTGTTGTTAAATGTTTATGGCCTCATCTTGTATATATCACTCCTGTGCATTACAGAAGTGTTGTTAAATGTTTATGGCCTCATCTTGTATATATCACTCCTGTGCATTACAGAAGTGTTGTTAAATGTTTATGGCCTCATCTTGTATATATCACTCCTGTGCATTACAGAAGAGTTGTTAAATGTTTATGGCCTCATCTTGTATATATCACTCCTGTGCATTACAGAAGAGTTGTTAAATGTTTATGGCCTCATCTTGTATATATCACTCCTGTGCATCAGAGAAGTTTTTAAATGTTTATGGCCTCATCTTGTACATCACTCCTGTGCATCAGAGAAGTTTTTAAATGTTTATGGCCTATCTTGTATATATCACTCCTGTGCATTACAGAAGTGTTGTTAAATGTTTATGGCCTCATCTTGTATATATCACTCCTGTGCATTACAGAAGTGTTGTTAAATGTTTATGGCCTCATCTTGTATATATCTCACTCCTGTGCATTACAGAAGTGTTGTTAAATGTTTATGGCCTCATCTTGTATATATCACTCCTGTGCATTACAGAAGTGTTGTTAAATGTTTATGGCCTCATCTTGTATATATCACTCCTGTGCATTACAGAAGTGTTGTTAAATGTTTATGGCCTCATCTTGTATATATCACTCCTGTGCATTACAGAAGTGTTGTTAAATGTTTATGGCCTCATCTTGTATATATCACTCCTGTGCATTACAGAAGTGTTGTTAAATGTTTATGGCCTCATCTTGTATATATCACTCCTGTGCATTACAGAAGTGTTGTTAAATGTTTATGGCCTCATCTTGTATATATCACTCCTGTGCATTACAGAAGTGTTGTTAAATGTTTATGGCCTCATCTTGTATATATCACTCCTGTGCATTACAGAAGTGTTGTTAAATGTTTATGGCCTCATCTTGTATATATCACTCCTGTGCATTACAGAAGTGTTGTTAAATGTTTATGGCCTCATCTTGTATATATCACTCCTGTGCATTACAGAAGTGTTGTTAAATGTTTATGGCCTCATCTTGTACATCACTCCTGTGCATTACAGAAGTGTTGTTAAATGTTTATGGCCTCATCTTGTACATCACTCCTGTGCATTACAGAAGTGTTGTTAAATGTTTATGGCCTCATCTTGTACATCACTCCTGTGCATTACAGAAGTGTTGTTAAATGTTTATGGCCTCATCTTGTACATCACTCCTGTGCATTACAGAAGTGTTGTTAAATGTTTATGGCCTCATCTTGTACATCACTCCTGTGCATTACAGAAGTGTTGTTAAATGTTTATGGCCTCATCTTGTACATCACTCCTGTGCATTAGAAAAGTTTTTAAATGTTTATGGCTTCATCTTGTACATCACTCCTGTGCATCAGAGAAGTTTTTAAATGTTTATGGCCTATCTTGTATATATCACTCCTGTGCATTAGAGAAGTTTTTAAATGTTTATGGCCTATCTTGTATATATCACTCCTGTGCATTAGAGAAGTTTTTAAATGTTTATGGCCTATCTTGTATATATCACTCCTGTGCATTAGAGAAGTTTTTAAATGTTTATGGCCTCATCTTGTATATATCACTCCTGTGCATTAGAGAAGTTTTTAAATGTTTATGGCCTCATCTTGTACATCACTCCTGTGCATTAGAGAAGTTTTTAAATGTTTATGGCCTATCTCGTATATATCACTCCTGTGCATTAGGGAAGTTTTTAAATGTTTATGGCCTCATCTTGTATATATCACTCCTGTGCATTAGGGAAGTTTTTAAATGTTTATGGCCTATCTTTACATCACATGTGTATTACAGAAGAGTTTTTAACTCTTTGGAGACATGCCCTAAAGTGGCTGCTGAAACTGTCGAGATGCACACTTTGTGGTACTTTAATTAAGAATAACCAATCTTAATAACCCTATCATGTTATATATGTTTAAAAAGGCCATTACGTCTACTTTGTCACTGTGAAGACCGCTTTTTATGCTTGCATTTATCTTTTTCTGGTTTACCATTGAAAAAGGCATGCTAATAGCTAAAAACAAAAATTCCAGATGTACACACACATGACTTATCAAACTGCTGCTTGAAATCCATTAAATATCCATGTCACAAAACTGCACTGAGCATGTCACAGGATATACATTCTTCACTGGAAGTCACTATGAGTTCCATTTTTATGAATATTTTGTTCCAAAAATAATTTATATATAGGCATAGAGTCTAGAGCCATTTTGACTCTTCAAAATTCCTTCATTTGGGATACAGCAACAACAAGTTAAAAATAGATTTCCAACAGTCTGCTACAGTCAAGGGAAAGAAATCTACTTAGAAAAGCAGTTAAACTGTGCTGTCAGCACAGTCTCCCTTACTATAGCATGCAAATTGTCTCGGTAAAAAAAGTTACATCTTCCGCAGCTTCGGCTGCAGAGTCATTGTCAAAAGACAGCTCCATTGCCTAAGCAGTATTAAGCTGCTGAGCATCGCCAACAAGTAAACTCTATTGTGACTGCACTTGCCACAGCTGAGCTCTCCTGCTGGCCTAAGGCTGCCACAGTGAAATCACTGAGAACCGGGTGCAAGTGAACTTATCCATCGATTTTAGACAAAAAAAACAAAAACAAAAAAACCCGGCAAAACCTAGCTGAAGCGTTCAACGAAGTTCCCTCGACAAGGGAAGCAACTGCCAACTACTAAATCATTAGCAAACAAAAGTAGAGGGAGTTATATACCCTAGACCGTCTGTTACTATGATCGAAATAGCCCGTCCTCAGTGAGAGCTCAGCTGTTACTTCGATCGAAGTAGCCCGTCGTCAAAGAGTTAAATGTTGTTTAAGGCCCCATCTTGTACATCACTCCGACATCACTATCACCAAGCTCTTTATTTCGGACCCTCCACCACACCTCCACACCCACTGACACTGAGGTCAATGCAACAGTGGGGTATGAAGGGCAACAGAATCAATGACAATTCTTAGGCGACACTATGACGATGAGAACAATGATGACAGCGACAATGCCATAAGAGTTTCGTTTTGGACTGAGGCTGTGTGACAGGTCTGTACTCCATGCTTACTTCCATGACATATTCCAGCATCAACCAAGCCCAAGTGATACAGACACCTGCAGTACTAGGACAAGCCCAAGTGATAGACACTTGCAGTACTAGGACAAGCCCAAGTGATACACTTGCAGTACTAGGACAAGCCCAAGTGATAGACACTTGCAGTACTAGGACAAGCCCAAGTGATAGACACTTGCAGTACTAGGACAAGCCTAAGTGATAGACACTTGCAGTACTAGGACAAGCCCAAGTGATAGACACTTGCAGTACTAGGACAAGCCCAAGTGATAAGACACTTGCAGTACTAGGACAAGCCCAAGTGATACAGACACCTGCAGTACTAGGACAAGCCCAAGTGACAGACACCTGCAGTACTAGGACAAGCCCAAGTGATACAGACACCTGCAGTACTAGGACAAGCCCAAATGATATGGACACCTGCAGTACTAGGACAAGCCCAAGTGATACAGACACCTGCAGTACTAGGACAAGCCCAAGTGAGACACCTGCAGTACTAGGACAAGCCCAAATGATACGGACACTGCAGTACTAGGACAAGCCCAAGTGATACGGACACCTGCAGTACTAGGACAAGCCCAAGTGATACAGACACCTGCAGTACTAGCCCAAATGATACGGCCACCTGCAGTACTAGGACAAGCCCAAGTGATACAGACACCTGCAGTATTAGGACAAGCCCAAGTGACACCTGCAGTACTAGGACAAGCCCAAATGATATGGACACCTGCAGTACTAGGACAAGCCCAAATGATACGGACACCTGCAGTACTAGGACAAGCCCAAGTGATACAGACACCTGCAGTACTAGGACAAGCCCAAGTGATACGGACACCTGCAGTACTAGGACAAGCCCAAGTGATAGACACTTGCAGTACTAGGACAAGCCCAAGTGATACAGACACCTGCAGTACTAGGACAAGCCCAAATGATACGGCCACCTGCAGTACTAGGACAAGCCCAAGTGATACAGACACCTGCAGTACTAGGACAAGCCCAAGTGATAGACACCTGCAGTACTAGGACAAGCCCAAATGATACGGACACCTGCAGTACTAGGACACCACCCTCAATGATGCATCCACGATGTGAATGAGACTCAACTGTGTGATCGTAGTCTTCACAATAATAATTATAATTACAATATTTATATAATAATAATAATAATGAGTACTTATAAGCGCAAGATCCAGAGAACTCTGCTCCAAGTGCTTTACAATTCACCCTATCTTTACCACCCCTATTCGCCACTTCAACATTAGTAGTTATACATACATATCAATCAAGTCTACTATAATTACAATGACATCAACACAAACAGAAACATGTCTATCAAATCTAACCAATAGTTGCCCATCGGACAGACAATAATAGATATTACATCACAAGTTATCCAAAATACACAAACAACCACACCCACAATGCACATTATATAATACACGAATCATGCGCACAAACGCAACAGCCCAAACAATATTTTAAAGACAGAAACTTTTTTCACATTTTTCTATACAGATGTGTTTTGAGGCCAGATTTGAATGAGGTGATTGTGTCTGAGTGCCTAAGGATGTTGGGGATGTTGTTCCATGTTTGGGGTGCTTGATAGGAGAATGCTCGTTGTCCGTATGTTTTTGTTCGAATGCGGGGGATGCGAAAGAGTCGTGTGTCTGCAGAAGAACGCAACTGACGGGATGGTGTGTAGATGTCAAGAAGCGAGGATAGGTATTCTGGCGCAGTGTTCGAAACAATCGAAAAGGAAAGAGTAGCAAGCTTGTAATCTATTCTGTCAGAGACAGGCAGCCAGTGCAGAGTGCGGAGGAGAGGAGTGACATGGTCAAACTTAGAGGATTTAAAGATGAGACATGCAGCGTTGTTCTGAATCTTTTGAAGTCTGTCTAAAAGGTTTTTGGGGATGCCAGCTAAGAGAGAGTTGCAGTAATCAATCCTTGAAAGAACAAATGCACAAATTAGCGTTTTGGTTGCATCAACAGACAGGTAATGACGGACAGAACTGATTCTACGTAACTCTAGATACGCTACCCTACAGATGTTTGAGATGTGTTGCTGGAAGGTCAGACTCTGATCAAGCGTAACACCGAGACTGCGAACAGTGGGAGAGAAAGGAATGTCAACGTCATTTATCAGAAGAGACTTCAGAAGAGAAGGATCATGGAGAAATTTAGTGGGACAGGCGAGTAGAAGTTCAGTCTTGTCGTCATTCAGTTGTAGTTTGTTGTGCGTCATCCAGGACTTCAGATCCGAGATACAGTCCTGCGTGCGTGTCACCAAGCCATCGAGTTCCGCCAGTGAGGCCGACTGATGAAGCTGTGTATCATCAGCGAAGCTCTCATGTGACAAGGCATGACGACTGATGACATCAGACACAGGACTGGCGTACAGCACAAACAGGATCGGTCCTAGGACCGAACCCTGTGGGACAACATACGCCAAGACAGACTCTTCCGAATACCTGGAGTTGACACACACAGTCTGAGTCCGATCAGTCAAATAAGAGTGGATCCAGGAGAGAGCAAGGTCACGTATGCCAAAAGAGTGCTGAAGCCTGTTCAGGAGAAGTGTGTGGTCTATAGTGTCAAATGCTGCGGACAGATCTAATAACGCCAGTACTGACACTCTATCATCGTCCAAGCCAAGGAGAATATCATTAACTATCTTCAAGAGTGCTGTTTCTGTGGAGTGTGCCTGCCTGTATGCTGACTGGTGCGGATTGAACAAATGATTCTGATGAAGATGCTCAAGCAGTTGTGACAAGACAATCCTTTCTACTAATTTAGACAAAAATGACAAATTTGAAACAGGCCTATAGCTCTTCAAACAATTTCTATCCAATGAGGGTTTTTTGATCAGTGGTCGAACAATGGCATGCTTGAACACAGACGAAAAAGAACCAGACGACAAAGAATCATTGACCACATGAGTAATATATGGCAAGAGCACATCAAGACATTTGCGAAGCATGGATGATGAGATAGGGTCCAGTTCACACGACTTTGGGCTCATACTCAAACATACTTTCTTCACAACCTCATCACTGACAGACTGAAAGCAGCTCAATGACGGCCCAGCATACAAATTTTGATAGAAATCAGATTAATCTAAGCGCTGAACAGACACACACACATGCACACACACACACACACACATGGCTATAAATGGGGAAAAAGAAGAAAAGCAATGGAAAATTATAGAGAGCATATTATATACAAATATATATTACAATGTGATTCCACTCCGAGCGGAGACAGGCTGCAGAGGGGGTTGAGTGAGGTCAGGATTTTATGCAGAGGAGAAAAGGTGAGTTTTGAGAGCGGACTTGAAGGAGACAAAAGTAGGTTGTTGACAGACTGAGAGAGGAAGTTTGTTCCAGGAGAGTGGACCAGAAACAGAGAAGGCTCGTGACAGAAACAGAGAAGGCTCGTGGACCATAGGTATTGAGCTTAGTGCATATGAGCCCAGCTCAGTCAATTCTGGAGTAGGAGTGGATCAGGGCCTAAACGTTCTACAATAATATTTTGGACTGATTGGGTTTAAACCCATGACATTTATAGCACACTTAATTATGGAGGTCATTTCAGACAGGTAAGCCCAGGGAGAAGATACTAGACAGACTTGCACAGTGGCCGAAGACAAGGAGGGTGGAAGAGATGTTTGAGGCAACAACAGATAGAGACAGATGGAAGTCCATAATTGCCAACGCCATGTGGCAAAGCACCTGATGATGATGATGAAGCTTAAACTCTCTCAATAGCAGCAAAAACTACACAACATGACTCGTCGTCAAGTGCCTTGCCACATGGTGTTGGCGATCATGGCCCTCCACATGTTTCTATCCCTTGTTGCTTCAAGCACCTCTTCCACCCTCACTGTCTTCAGCTGCTCTGCAAGTCCGTCCAATATTTTTTCCCTTGGTCTACCTGGTGCTCTCCTGCCCTCCAGCTTTCCAACATGACTGTCCAGGCTGAAACCTGAAGGACAGGAACATCTCCATGACACGCGCGATCAAGCTCTTACATGCGCTGGTATATTCCATATTCCTGCATGTATGCCAGACATAGGCCCTCATGGCAGATTTACAGCACTTCAATATACACCGCCTGGGTGACTCTCCACAGAGTTGACTCTTTTCCCGCCATGGTCGCAATCAAGCAACTTCCCGTAGGACTGCCATGGTCACATTTGTGCGACTTGGAGGGGTCATGCTAAATGGTAACTTTTCACACGGGTACAAAGCTTCTGTCAGCTCCACTGGTGAATGCAGGCGACTGTGCTATTCTTAAACTTTACCCAGTGACCTAGTTTTTCAGCAGTAAGGCCGAAGTGTGGCTTTGTTAACTGTCAGAATTACGTCATGTTTTTTCCAAAGCATTTTCTCCAAAATGGCTGCAAATTGACACGCATTGTCTATCACTCCGAGTAGAATAAGCAGACAGCTGACTTTGTGTGTAGATTTCCATTGCTTTTCCTCATTTATTATAATATCTGGCGCGCAACTCAAGAAATAAGGTCAGTAGTACAACTAATAAACCGTATGAAAAAACTGTTTTCTTTATGATAAGATTATCTGTGGAATAATCAATCAAGCACATAAACAAAAGCAAGCATTCATATATAAATACAAATCTGCCCTTTATACAGCAAAAAAAAAAGTAAGTGAAAATGTTTAATAGTCTTTGAGATATAAGCTTTAAAAAATGCATACTGCACTGCAAAATTGGCTGCCCAAAATATACTTGGCACTGAGGAGTGCGTTTCTGGAGAAACTTGGCGGTGAAAGAGTTAAGGAAGAAGAAATAAAAACTGAAGTATTAGCATACATGTATGCATGTGGGGAAACACATATAACTACAGACAAACTTGTTCTCATATGCATGTGGGGACACACATATAACTATAGACAAACTTGTTCTCATATGCATGCATGCACACACATTGATACCCATCTTCTGCTATACACACAAAGACATATATATATGGCTCATTCTCACAAAGCGTGTACCACCAAGGGTGATGTCATTCAGAATATATTTTCATAAAAACTACTGGGTTAAAGTTTACTATGTCAGTTGATTTTTGTTGCTATTCTGTTTAAGAAATATTACATATAATTTCAAACAGCAGCTGTGAATGTGTGTGCTGTAATTTTGTGAAAATGCAGCAATGTGTGAATAAAATGTAGGTCTGATTTGGGACATGGCACAGCATCAGTAACAATCATATGTAAAACCTTTTGCTATAACATTATAAAATGAATCTGTTCATCCATATCTGTTCAGTAAGGATTTGATTTAAATTCCCTGGAGGGCTTGCTTTAATTGGAATTATAATTTAGAAGTAATCAGAAATACAAAAGTTCATTATAAACGTTACCAATCGTGTCCGATTTTCGCCCTCCAAGATCGCCGGTCGTGCATATCAGTTTGCGCAGAGATACACACCTGCTTGTTGTATAAAACTCATAAAAGTAGTTCCAGAAACAGTACAAGCAAAAATGTTAAATCAAAATCGCTGTAACTTGTAAAAAATACGATTTTAGTATCATCTTCGTGCGTCGTGTCCGGAATTTAAGGTAACGTTTCAAATCAGAAAAATACTCACTCACTCATTAATTTAAAAAGAAACTGCACTATTTTCTCTTGCGTATGACTACCACATCAGGGGAACTTCGTTCAACTTTCTCTGTTTCATAATTTTGGGCACGCTAGCGACAGCATCGATCAAACGTGTTTGGTGTCCGACATTGTGGCGCTTGTAACAAATAAATGACAAAGAGCACCGGCCAACTTTGAGTGGTAAGTTTTGGCTTATTTCATTATGATTTTGCCTTTTTAATGTAAGTAACGTATTTCACAAGGATTTTTTTGTTGTATTTTAATGAAGTGATTTCCTATTTTTGTTGACAATGAGGATTACTGGAACCTTCTTGAAAGATTCGACGAGCAACAATTGGACAATGAGATGTCACGCAACCGGCAATTCACTTCATTTTCAACTTCATTTAGGACTGTGTTACATGCAAACCAGTTTAGTTATGTCTGTTACATATTTATTGATAAGGAATGCCAGCTAGTAACTTTTTAAACAAAGTATTTTGATGTCAAGATGGATTTGTCATGGGTCCATTATACTTGTAACACAGAGACAAAAAAAACTGGCATCATTGTTGCCTTTCTAAGAGATATGGCATCATTGTTGCGTTTCTAAGAGATATCTGACAGTTTTGGTGGGTTTTTTTTTTAAATACTGCATGTTGTATGTTGACTAACACATTGCAGTTAATTTATCAGGTTTTGTGAATTATGTTTTGGACAGAAATTTGAAACTTGAAACATGATCACCATGCCTGATTTATTAATTCGTTTTCTATTCTTTCGTGTCAAAGTAAGATTAATCGAGAGCCTCTTAATCTTACAGTATTGTAGGAATTATCCATTATCCATGAATCAGAATGTTTTTACTGACTGTACTTTGTGTCTGTCCTTGTCAGAATGTGCATGTATACAATTGTAAGAGGGGGCCATTCTGATTCTGAATGAAGTGCTATTTTACAGGCAAGTCGCAAGAGGCTGGTGAGGAGGGAAGGCACCATGAAGGATCTAGTGTCCCAGCTGAGGATGAACATGGCTTTCCTGGCACAGCACTTATTTCATGCTCATTGGCAGACCAGCCTGTTTGACAAGCTGAAGAAAACCACCATTTCCTTGCACAACTGTCTGCATGGTCTTAGATTCTGCAGAAAATTTCGCCTGCCTTTTTCAGGATGAAATTCAGGCAGCTCATTGGCACCATAAGCACCTCATAGTCCACCCACTTGTGTGCTATTATGCCTGCAAGGGATGCAAAAGTGACCAGGATAGTAAGTGTGGTATAAAATAATGAGACTGTCACCGATATAAAAGTTTGATACCTTGAACTGAAATTGGGGTCAACTGACATGTATGTTTGGTCAGACTCTGGAGAGTTTGGGTTTCTTCACATCAAGTGCTGGAGAAAGTGGATTCTCCAGCCCTGTTGCCTTCTGGGGGCATTGTGTTTTCTTTCAGACAGTGACTTGATGGTGGACAGTTTTGAACAGCCTCCCTGCGTGTGTGTTTGTGTGTGTGTGTGTGTAACCGAGATCTATTAATACTGAACACACTCTCTAGTCCTTTTTTCTTTTAATCTTGAAGATAAGAATTTTGAGTTCATCTTTATATCATCATTACACAATGGACAAAAGTGCTATATCTAATGAGCAAATCAAACAAGTGATAGGCATGCCTGCGTATTCATGTGGTACTTGAACCACAGAACTGTGTTCTTGAGCCTGTTTGGTTTCCATGTTACAAAAGTAATGTTTTTATGGACTAATCCAGCTCCAGTCACATTAAAAAGATTGGAGATAAGATTTTCTACTAAAAACAACATTGTCTGATCTAAAAGTCAGGGAAAGTGAGCAATAAGTTTGGTTTTCTACAGTTTTTTTTCTGCAACGTAAATGTTCAGAAGCGTCTGATAGCTGTTGTTTGTCGCGACATTGTGTTTGTTTCATTTATTTATTTACTTACACATGAAAGGGAACTATTTCTGTTTGTTTGTTATATGACATGATACTGAGCTAAACAAATCTTTGGAAATCTTATTTAGAGTGGATTTATTTGACACATTGGATGCTGTTTGGTGTCCTGGTTACGTGAGTAATGTACGTACATCTTGCTGCATTTGACCCCCTACATACAAAATATCTGAACATCATTTGTGCATGACCCCCTACATACAAAATGACAAACTATCTTTTTTTTGGCTTGATTGCAGAGTTTACATACTATACTTTACAAAACTGTCAAGTATTTCAGATCTGAAGCACTTTTATTTTTGTCTGTGTATGTCCCACTTTTGGTACATCTTTTCTGAGAATGAGCCATATACGATATGTAGACAAACTTGCTCTCCTGGTCATGCGCAGAGAAACATGCAGGCACATGCATCCATACACTTGCATACCTGAATGTATCATCATCCCCTCATCCTCACAACCAGACACACACACACACACACACACACACACACACACACACACACACACACACAACACACACAAACACACACACTCACACAAACTCACACTCACTCACACACACACACACACACACACACACACACACACACACACAAACTCACACACACATACACACACGATCACACACACAACACACACCACACACACACACACCACCACACACCACACACACACACACACACACACACACACACACACACACACACACACTGAGCCACCTCTACTTCCTCCATCATCCTATTGTCACCTGCACACCTACTGTCAGCAACTGTCTCACCTGCCAGCTCCAGGTTCCGTCATGGCAATAGCGCCTATGCACGTTCCGTCCACCATTCTGGGGATGAACTTCTCGACCTGCTCCTTGGTGCCGTAGTGTGTGATGTAAGGCATTACGATGTCTGAGTGGAGGGCGAACCCTGGACCTGTGCAGTTCACGTAGGCCCTGGCCAAGGACAAAACAAAGTGTTGTGTTGTTGTGTTGTGTTGTGTTGTGTTGTGTTGTGTTGTGTTGTGTTGTGTTGTGTTGTGCACATGCATGCACACAAGTGAGTGTTTATGCATGCATACAAATAAACAGATTTTCAAATCTGAGTACAACACAGGCAGAATTTTGCAGGAAATTTCCCATGTACCTCATTACTAACTACAGAAATACACTTTGACTTACTCTTCTTCATGTATGATGTTGCCCACGAAGTAACAATGACGATGACGATGATGATAATGACAATGACAATGATCTGATGACGATGATGATAACGACAACGATGATGATGATGGCGACGACGATGATGATGATGATGATGCCGACAACTATGATGATGATGGACTCTCCTACTGAATCAACCAATGAGTAGTTATACCGATCGTCAAAGCCTGGTGAAGGTGCTCATGCTCTTCACCACCTGGTGTAGGTCTTCATATGAGACACAAATACAAGACCAGTAATGGAGACACATTTGACCTGGTGTACGTCTTCATATGGCACACAAATACAAGACCAGTAATGGAGACACATCTGACCTGGTGTCGCTTTATATGGCATACAAATACAAGACCCATATGGAGCACATCTGACTGGTGAAATTCATGTGGACACAAATACAAGACAATAATGGAGACACATCTGACCTGGTGTACGTCTTCATATGAGACACAAATACAAGACCAATAATGGAGACACATCTGACCTGGTGTACGTCTTCATATGAGACACAAATAGAAGACCAATAATGGAAACACATTTGATCTGGTGTACGTCTTCATATGAGACACAAATACAAGACTAATAATGGAGACATGTTTTCTCCCACCGGTACAGCATGGGAAGGAGTCTGTGGCCATGGATTCCGCTTCCATCATATCAATCTCTCTTCTGCAAACAGTGGCTGTCCTGTTCTGTTCCAATCTGTTAGTGCCATGTGTGCACTGCTGTGGCCAACATATTCTGTTGCAAGCAGTGTCTTCCCAGTTGGTGCTGTAGATACCGCAACTGATGGAGTTGGCCTTAAGGGTACTCTTGTACTCCTTTAGTGGTCTTCCCTGGTCATGGTGTCCTTGCTTCAACTTTTCTTCCTAGAGCATCTTATGTATGATGTGTTTATCTTTGACATAACCTGGCCTGGTCAATGTGACACAAGATGAGCAGACACTAAATGCTCAGCAACCTGCGCTTCCTCAGATCTTGAAGGCTGCACACTTGAATTGCTACCTGATGTTGCGGATTTTGCACAGGTATCCAGGTGACACTTGTTCCAGCTGCTGTATGTATTGCCAGGTAGGTAAAGGTAAAGGCAGCAGTACAGCAGTGTGTAAGGACTATAGCTCTGTACACAGTAATCTGTGTGATGAATCTAATGCCTTGGTCTTGCTACAACCTCTTGGTCAACTTTCTAAGGCAGATCTAGCTTGGTCTTGCTACAACATTTGGGTCACCTTTCTAAAGGCAGATCTAGCTTGGTCTTGCTGCAACATTTGGGTCACCTTTCTAAAGGCAGGTCTAGCTTGGTCTTGCTGCAACATTTGGGTCACCTTTCTAAAGGCAGATCTAGCTTGGTCTTGCTGCAACATTTGGGTCACCTTTCTAAAGGCAGGTCTAGCTTGGTCTTGCTGCAACATTTGGGTCACCTTTCTAAAGGCAGATCTAGCTTGGTCTTGCTACAACATTTGGGTCACCTTTCTAAAGGCAGATCTAGCTTGGTCTTGCTACAACATTTGGGTCACCTTTCTAAAGGCAGATCTAGCCTGATCTTGCTACAACATTTGGGTCAACTTTCCAAAGGCAGATCTAGCTTGGTCTTGCTACAACATTTGGGTCAACTTTCCAAAGGCAGATCTTGCCTTGCAATTATGTATACATGTGCTTAGTTTACTTCCTTACACAAAAACCTCAAAGTACTTCATGACCCAAGGACAGTAGCATTATTGAATCTACGGAATCCCACAAAGGAACTTCCCCACACATCTCATTACTAACCACACCACAATCACTACAATCTGAATTCTACAAAACACTATAGCGACAGAAATCTCATACATAACTAACTAAACCACAACCTTCCTTTCACTTACTGTTCTTCGTGCACGATATTGGCCATGAGGTAGTCTCCCCCTAGACCCCCAAACTCCTCTGGTGTGTTGGTTCCCAGCAGTCCGGTCTGTCCTGCCCGCTGCCACAGCTCCTTACTCACTTGTCCTGCTTTCTCCCATCTGTGGGCCACAAACATCATTGGTAGACATATTTACCTAATGTACTATGGAAAGAACATTCATATGGAAGATTAGGAAAAGACAGGCAACATTTATAGGCCATTTTATGTGGAAAGGGGAATTAGAGCACCTGGTCACAACAGGAAAGCTGCACACGGCGCACAAATCCGAGATACTTTAGTTGGCCACTTTCTGCTGGCTATTAATAGCGCGCCCCTTCCCTTCCACTCCCCACACCCTTTTCACCCGTCCCTTTATCACTAGTGCGGGAGCACAAAAGACGCGCTACATTGACGGGCTAAAAATAGCACACGCAGGCGACGCCGGCTCGCAACTAAAGGGTGGCAGAATGGCTGGGAAGATGCAGCCGTGTGCAGGGAAAGAGAGCACCAGGTAGACAGGGAGAAAATATTGGACAGACTTGCAGGGTGGCTGAGGACAGAGAGGGTGGAAGATGTGCTTGCGGCAACAAGGGATAGATACAAATGGAGGCCATGATCGCCAACGCCATGTGGCAGGGCACATGATGATGATGATGACTATGGAATGCAAAGCCAACAGATAGAAATATTTATGTAATGTAATGGTACCACAGAATGCGACAACACTCTTAGAAATCAATTAGAACATGAAGACAGCTTGGAAATAAACTGGAACATAAAGAAAGTCTTGTAAACAAACTGGATGTGAATTTGGTTTGGGAAATAAATTTGAATCAGGAGACAGTTTTGAAAATGAATTTAAATCAGGAGACAGTTTTGAAAATAAACTGGAATGTGAAAATAATCTTGAATTATCTGGAATATGCAGGTGGTCTTGGAGATATCTGGAATAAGCAGGTAGTCTTGGAGATATCTGGAATAAGCAGGTAGTCTTGGAGATATCTGGAATAAGCAGGTAGTCTTGGAGATATCTGAAATAGGCAGGTAGTCTTGGAGATATCTAGAATAGGCAGGTAGTCTTGGAGATATCTGGAATAGGCAGGTAGTCTTGGAGATATCTGAAATAGGCAGGTAGTCTTGGAGATATCTGAAATAGGCAGGTAGTCTTGGAGATATCTGGAATAGGCAGGTAGTCTTGGAGATATCTGGAATAGGCAGGTAGTCTTGGAGATATCTGGAATAGGCAGGTAGTCTTGGAGATATCTAGAATAGGCAGGTAGTCTTGGAGATATCTGGAATAGGCAGGTAGTCTTGGAGATATCTGGAATAGGCAGTAGTCTTGGAGATATCTGGAATAGGCAGGTAGTCTTGGAGATATCTGGAATAGGCATGTAGTCTTGGAGATATCTGGAATAGGCAGGTAATCTTGGAGATATCTGGAATAGGCAGGTAGTCTTGGAGATATCTGGAATAGGCAGGTAGTCTTGGAGATGTGGAATAGGCAGGTAGTCTTTGGAGATACCTGGAGTATGCAAGTAGTTTCGGCAATAAATTAGAATGTGAAGCCAGTCTTGGGAATAAATTGTATTTTTCTGCCACAGCCTGCTGAGGGTTAAAAGCATGAAATTTCATCTGCTGTGACATTTGCTGTGTCATCTGCTGTGTCATCTGCTATGTCTGCTGTGTCATCTGCTGTGTCATCTGCTATGTCTGCTGACATCTGCTGTGTCAACTGCTATGTCTGCTGTGACATCTGCTGTGTCATCTGCTATGTCTGCTGTGACATCTGCTGTGTCATCTGCTGTGTCATCTGCTGTGTTCTCTGCTATGTCATCTGCTGTGTCATCTGCTGTGACATCTGCCTGTGTTCTCTGCTGTGTTTCTCTGCTATGTCATCTGCTGTGTTCTCTGCTATGTCATCTGCTGTGTTCTCTGCTTGTCATCTGCTGTTGTCATCTGCTGTGTTCTCTGCTATGTCATCTGCTGTGTTCTCTGCTATGTCATCTGCTGTGTTCATCTGCTGTGTCATCTGCTGTGTTCTCTGCTATGTCATCTGCTGTGTCATCTGCTGTGTCATCTGCTGTCATCTGCTGTCATCTGCTGTGTCATCTGCTGTGTTCATCTGCTATGTCATCTGCTGTGTCATCTGCTGTGTCATCTGCTGTGTCATCTGCTTGTCATCTGTGACATCTGCTGTGTCATCTGCTGTGTCATCTCTGTGTCATCTGCTGTGTCTGCTGTCATCTGCTATGTCATCTGCTGTGTCATCTGCTTGATGTCTGCTGTGTCATCTGCTATGTCATCTGCTGTGTTCTCTGCTGTGACTGTCATCTGCTGTGTCATCTGCTATGTCATCTGCTGTGTCATCTGCTGTGTTCATCTGCTTGTCATCTGCTGTGTCATCTGCTGTGTATCTCTGCTGTGTCATATGCTGATGTCATCTGCTGTGTCATCTGCTATGTCATCTGCTGTGTCATCTGCTTGTCATTGCTATCATCTGCTGTGTCATCTGCTGTGTCATCTGCTGTGTCATCTGCTATGTCTTGCTGTCATCTGCTATGTCATCTGCTGTGTCATCTGCTTGTCATCTGCTGTGTCATCTGCTATGTCATCTGCTGTGTCATCTGCTGTGATCTGCTGTGTCATCTGCTATGTCATCTGCTGTGACATCTGCTTGTGTCATCTGCTATGGTCATCTGCTGTGTCATCTGCTGTGCATCTGCGTGTCATCTGCTGTGATCTCTGCTGTGACATCTGCTGTGTCATCTGCTATGTCATCTGCTGTGACATCTGCTGTGACATCTGCTGTGTCATCTGCTGTGTCATCTGGCTTGTGACATCTGCTGTGTCATCTGCTGTGTCATCTGCTGTGTCTGCTGTGACATCTGCTGTGTCATCTGCTATGTCATCTGCGACATCTGCTATGTCATCTGCTGTGTTATCTGCTATGTCATCTGCTATGTCTGCTGTGACATCTGCTATGTCATCTGCTATGTCTGCTGTTGTGACATCTGCTGTCATCTGCTATGTCATCTGCTATGTCTGCTGTGTCATCTGCTATGTCTGCTGTGACATCTGCTGTGTCATCTGCTATATCTGCTGTGTCATCTGCTATGTCTGCTGTGTCATCTGCTATGTCTGCTGTGACATCTGCTGTCAACTGCTGTGTCATCTGCTATGTCTGCTGTGACATCTGCTGTGCGCACAGCATGCATGCTCGCGCACAAGCACACGCACACACACACTTGTCTAAAAAAAAATCACTTTAGTGAATAGACATTAAATCAAAGACCACCACCACCACACACACACACACACACACACACACACACACACACACACACACACACACACACACAGTGACACACACACAAACTCCCTCTGAAGAGTACACCCATAAATTCTATGCTCACTCACAGTGTATACACACACAACTGACTTAGTTATTGTGATGCACAGCCGACTTTGGCACAAATGTGACAAAACAACTTTTCCTTCTGTTCTACTTCACTTTTAGTGGACAAAATCGGCAGCAAGATGGAAGATGGAAGGAAGGAAAGAATCTTTTATTTAATGTCTGTTCACAGTAGTGATTTTAGACATGTACACACACACACACACAACACACGCACACACACATACAAAGGGGGGGGTTTAGAAAAAGAAAAGGAAATGGACAAAAAAATAAATTAAAAAAAATATGGGTGGGGGGTGGGGGAATGGGGATGGGGAGGGGTAGTAGAAGTTTGAATGTAAGAAGGGGAACAATTACAATTAATAATACAGAACAATGAATTAACAGTGTCAAATAATAACATACAACAATTAACCAACTCTTCATAACAATCTGCCAACAGGAGATCTGAGAATCATATCAATATTTTTGTTGTCAAGGATATCTCTAGAGTCAGTACATGAAAAGTCAAGATTGTTATTTCTATATTTTGTAAGTAAGAAAGGAGATGTTCTCTGTACTGGGTAAAGAAATGACTGCTGTCAAAAACAATTACTGACACCTTTGATTACACTTGTCTGCCATACAACTGTCACATTGTTTGTCTTGCTTTTCGCCTATAATCTCATTACACATATTCACAATATTAACTTTTAATGTTTCTAGTTTCAAATGACAAACTATAAAACCAACACAGAAAAGTTAGTTTCAGTTCTGATTTCTCAAGAAGACGTCTCTGTGGTTGGAATGAATTCCACATGCATTGAAGTCACAGATGCCATGTGATGGGAGAAAATCCAAAATGATCATGGCACAAACCTTAAGCTGGAACATAACCCATGCATGAGCTGGCCATGTCCCAAGGTCCTACCATATTTATGAATTTTATATCTTACACTACTAATGGATTAAACAAAAAATATGTCAGTATAGATGCTGAGAAATGAAATTTCAATTTCAAATGGTAAAGATATTAGAAACAGGCCAACCTGTATATCAGCTGTCACTAATCCACATACTGCACAAATCTACATATTATAAAACAACAAAAAATCGGATACGGCAAAATAATTTGTCACTAAGCAAACAAGACGCAAAACAAAACAAAAACATTACATTAGAGCATAAACTTGCGCGCGCGCGTGCATGTGTGTGTGTGTGTGTGTATGTGTGTGTGTGTGTGTGTGTGTGTGTGTGTGTGTGTGTGTGTGTGTGTGTGTGTGTGTGCACGTGGTGTGTGTGTGTGTGTGAGTGAGTGAGTGAAAGTGTGTGTGTGTGTGTGAGTGAGTGCACGTGTGTGTGTGAGGTGTGTGTGTGTGTGTGTGTGTGTGTGTGAGTGTGCGTGTGCGTCGGGGTGCGTGCGTGCGTGTGTGTGTGCGCGCGCGCCCGCTCGCATGTGTGTGTATTTGTGCATGTCTAAAAAACAAAGAAGCAAAATACAAACAACAAAGAAAACCAAATATAACTTTTGTAAGGAAACAGCAACAAATTAAATCATTTAAAAATAACATTCACATATTCAACTCTCTGTGTGCGTATAACTTACTACAAGTGTGTGTGTGAGAGAGATAGCATCTAAGACATAACACAACAAATAGTACTTATAGTTATACACATTATGATCAAATCGAAATGGACAGTTTACTCAGTACATGTATTCACACACTTCTTGTTATTTTTGTTTAAAGCCCAGCCAACTGCGTAGAGCCTATCAGGGCTATCACCATTCAAAACATACATAATACTTCAATATGGATAAAAAAACGAAGAAAATTTAAAAAGAAAGGAAAAGAAAATTAAGTACACATATCAATGCCTTTGTGCACATTATCTAAGGAGATGCCCCTGGTGCTGACCACTTTGTCCACTTTATCACACTGAGGATTTAAAAAACATACCTAAAAACAAATTCAAACATAACTAAAGACACTAAAACATACATAAAAACAGGCCTAAATTACCTGAAATTGCTTCCACATATCTCAATTCCCTAGTGCCCAATTATCAATCCTAAGAAAAAGTATGTAGGACTTTATTGAACACATACAGGAGAATGGACCAGCAAGGTAGAAATTGATAGGAAGAAATGACAGAAAGCAAAGGAACAAGGCAGAAACAAAGAGAGTGACAAAAAAGAGGAAATGTTTAGCACAGAAATTCAGGAAGGTGGGGATACTATTAATTTTATACTGAAAGAGCCCCCAGCATCCCCACCAGGTGTATTCACACACTAGCAGATTAAAATTGTGTCAGTGGTCAAAATCATCAGTGTCTATGATAACATGGGACATGCAGATTGGCATGCAAGCATATCAGAAAATTCATCTTTTTAACTTAAGCACACAAAAGAGAAAAGAATGAAAGGCACAAATTACTCCAAAGACTAATTCTGAAGTTTTACACAATTACACATATCCCCATTTTATTACATGATAAACAAATACATGTATATCCATGCTTACTCTGCATGATAAGGCAACACCTCTTCCTGGAAGAAGCGTCGAGCCGTCTGTCGAAACATGTCATGTTCTTCACTGTAGATTCTGCGGGTTCCAAAATCCATCATATTCGGTGCCTGGCCTACCTCTGGTCGAACTGGGGCATTGTCCATGCCACTGGAAAAATAAATTACAAATGGATGAAAAGAGAGCGAGGGGAGAGAGAGCGGGGAGAGAGGGGGAGGGAGAGAGAGAGGGAGAGAGAGGGGGAGAGAAAGAGAGGAGGAGAGAGACAGAGAGATAGAGAGAGTGAGAGAGAAACAGCGTTTAGGTAGCTGAGCATATATCAAAACAAATACTGTCACTAATACATCTGCAAACAACAAAGCTATTTATCAAGGAATTTAAAACTAATTTCAACTGTTTACAATGCAAGCAGAACCTACTTTTTACATGACATGTAACAGTGTGACTGGTCTCCAGTTTTTCTTTGTTCTTTTTCTTTTAAATCTGATCTTTAAATTTATCATCATTTGGAATACAAACGATTATTCCTTCTTTTTGTGTTGATAAGGAAATCACCTTTTATAAAAAAAAACCAATCCTTTAATGATCTGAAAATGAATGCACCAAGTTGTGGTAAAAAGAAAAAAACTTCCAGAATTCAGACGTAAGGCCATCTGTGCCAGGGCTTTTGTTATTTTCCATAGTTTTCAAAGCATAGCTAACTTCATCTCAAAAAGTTTCTCCGACAAGAGTACTTCTAACTTCATCTATTCAGCTTGGTATACTATTCTTAATATCAGACTCAGAGCTTTCATAATCTTCTACCTCTGCATTATTGTATATATATATAAATTCTCATTGAATATTTTTTTTCAATTTTGATCATTTCACATACTTCACTGCCACTGCTGAGAGGATTATTGAGTTGTTTGCTGAATATAGTTTCCTTTTTCAAGGATGCAGATATAGATAGGTTCTCCCCCCACCCCCCCAATCCACTGACAACCCATCTCACTTTAGATCAAAGTAATACTCCCTGCCTCTTTTTGTCTCTTAGTATCACAAACTGTTTTTGTCATTCTCTAACTTTGCTTTTTCCCCATCTGACAAATCACGTTTAGCCTCTAGATCTTGAATAACTTCTCTTCTTCTTCAGTATTATGTTTTAATATCATGACATATGAGATTTCACCAAAGCACATTTTAAAAAAAACAAAAAAACAAATAAACAAACAAAACTGGTTTGAAACAACTGAACTTCTGATTTTTTGGTATGGTATGTAACTTAAGTTTTCTCTACAATATGGAAGTGTCTCACAATCTTTAACAACTGGCTTAATCACATTATCAATTATTTTTTACAATACAAATAATCTATTTTTCAAAGGTGAATAACTGACTTTCCAAATGTATTTTATTTAGTCTCTTTCCCGAATCTAAATTCTGATGTCACCTTAGAATGATCTGTTCTGTCTATATTCCGGTGTAATATCAACATCATTTATGGTAAGAGAATGATACTAAAAAAAAAACTAAAAAAAAACAAACAAACAAAAAACAAGCCTGCTTTGTTATACTGTATATTATTCAGTTCTGGGTTAATTTCTCTCCAAATATCACTAAATTTAATTCATCACCTGCAACTGCTGTTGCGCTTAAATGTTACACGTTTCATAATTATCATAGTCTAAAGTCATTCACCTAATTCCAGTTTCACCTCCCCTCCACCCACCCACCGCTTCCCCCAATTAAATACTGTCACTAGTGTCAGTCCCAACTTCCTTTACTCATTCTACACATGTATTTTCAGCTTAAAATTCAAGATCATCATAGTTGGGTCCATACCCATCGTCAATCAAAACATTTATGTCCATAATTCTAAATGACATCAATACATAATTTTCATTAGAATCTTTGTTTATTTTTTAATATGAAATTTGAAATTATTGTTAAAAAGAACTGCAACCCCTCTGGAACTTGAATAGATAAAGGGAAATACATCTCCATTCAGTTCCAATACAATTTTCCATTCTGGAGGTGAAGTGGGCATCCTGCAGCTTATAGAGAATATTTTCTGTTCCTTAAATAAAGAAAGATGTCTGATCTTTATTGAGAGAGATCACGGCCTCAACAATTCGCTGAAGAAATGATTTTAACTATGTTATCTACTGCTGATAGGATATAAAACCAAAGCCCATACTGTCCTACACTCTTAGCAGAGCATAATACAGAAAGGGCTAACGTGTCTTGAAAATCTTCTTGATACATACACCACTAGATTCATGACTTGCTTTCAAGCGGCACATATACTAATGTACGAACATACTGGGAGGGAAAACAGACCTGGGAGAAAAACAGACCTAGGGGGAAAACAGACGGGGGAACACAGACCTGGGAGTACATGGATGGTTATGGTATTTGGGGGCAGTGCTGTAAGAAGAGGTAGGAACAGGAGCATACTCCTCTCTCTCTCTCTCTCTCTCTCTCTCTCTCTCTCTCTCTCTATCCACGGGGTTCTCTATAATAGACTATATTATAAATTATATACAAACGAAAAATGAAGTTATACACACGAGCGTGCACGCACACGCGCGCGCGCACACAACACACACACACACAACATACAGTGTATGGTACACGCACACAGACGTACATATGTCATATCATCATATCCTACATATGATACATGCACACACTGTGACACAGACGCACAGCGGCATACGACTGTGATCATGATACAATACTGGGATATGGGCCTACGTAGCCTACTAATTTTCGTATTCATGATACAGTGCGGCCATGTATGATGTTTTGCCCTAAGACGGACCCCTCGCTCCGAGGCTCGGACCTGTCAGTTTGGGACGTATCAAACTTGGGACGTATCGTCATAATCGTGATCTATGGGTGATGTACCCAAATGTAAGAAAACAAACATTGCACGCTGGACTTTGAACTTGCTTGATCCAGGCCAATGTGAATGTGTCACAGAATTTGATTTACAACTTATTCCGGGAAGTAAACATTTCTAATAAAAACATACCTGGGCCTCACATCTGAAGCAGTTGACCGCCATCGTGCACAAGTAGCAGGCAAAAAACTGCCTTGCTTGGGAAGAAAACGTACGAAAGCTTGCCTGACCGACATCCTGGAAACCAATGACGATTACTCAAAGAGGGACTTCGTACTTACGGGACATAACTGTGCAATAGTTCCGTCACTCATGCATTTGGAATAACTTCCCCTGCCTTCCCCCCCCCCCCCCCCCCCCCCACGCTCGCCTTTAATTGCAGTTTTATAACCAAACCACTTTGAGCATTCACTTTTATTTCAGTTTTATTTCTGTGATCATATGTCTTCAGTGATTTTATCGATGCATGACGCAGCCCATGCAATTATTGTCAGAGTGCTGTACAGTAATATGCTATATGGGAGGATTTCAGCCTGTCTCCTCGCCGTGTCTGTATAAACCTGTTACCGTTGACCGTGAAATTCCCCCCGTTGGGTTGCCGGGGGGCTCTTTCAGTATAAATAGTATCCCCACCTTCTGGAAATTCTGCGGGCCCCAGTAGCTCAGTTGGTTTGAGCGTCGGATTCACATGCTAATGGTTGTGGGTTCGAATCCCGGGGTGCGCTATATTAAAACTGGCCTTTTCACTGCCCCATCTTAACATCATTGTTGTTCTGGTGGTGTCACTATAGGATTAGATAAGTCCTCATTCCCCCACTTCCCTGGGATGGTTATCCCCGTCGGCCATATCACCTGAGGTGGGTGTCGACGTAAAAACTGAACCAAATGAAAAATGGAAATTCTGTGCTAGAAATTTCCTCTTTTCTGTCACTTTCTTTGTTTCTGCTTTGTTGCCTTGCTTTCTGTCATTTCTACTTATTTTCTGCCTTAATCAAGTTAATGGTCCATTCACCTGTATTTTTTCGGTAAAGTCTTACGTACTTTTTCTTCGGATTGATAATTGGGTACATGTATTAAGTGCATTTTTGGCTCTAAGGAGGTGAGATATGCGGAAGCAATTTTAGGTCATTTATGCCTGTTTTTATATATGTTTTGGTGTCCTTATGTATGCTTATATTTGCTTTCAGGTGTGTTTTTTAAATCTCCCCTGTACGGTAAATCGCACGGAATGGTCCTACTCTGGGGGCATGTCCCTAGATTATGTGCGCGAATGCATTGATATGTGTACTTAATTTTCTTTTCTTTTTTCTTTTTTTCCTGTTGAAGTTTTGTGTTTTGAAGCGGTTAAACCCTGATATGGCTCTGCGCAGTCGGCAGGGCTTTAAACAACAATAAAAGAAAGAAAAAAGACCGTGAAATATGAATTTTTCATTCCATTGTGGGGAACGCTGTGCCAGTCAGTGCGTATGGCAAAATGTAACTACTTTGCAGCTCGTGGGGGCACACACACACACACACACACACACAATCTTTTCTGCCATATTTTGTTTGGTTGAGTATTTTTCTTTTTTTTCAGAACAATTCATAAGTTAATTTGACGACTGAATAAATAGTTGTTGAATTGTGCAGTTCGTTCTTTCATTCAACGTCTACTCACTATGATATTATAAGAGATATTAGATATTAACAACAACAGCAACACAAATAGAGGTGTGGAGAATGAATGAGAGTGGTGGAGAGGAGGGCAGATAAAGTAAGCTACAGAAGGTGTGAGATAAAATAAGCTACAGGGCGAAGCATCGCTTGAAATCGTTATCTTGCTGTAATCAAATAGTTTACCTGCTGCATGAGGACATGTCCACGTGTCCCCGAGTGGCTCCAGAAACTTATGATCAGCATGCAGGAACCTGAAGATTAGCAACCAGTGGATTGTAGCAGACGGAGTATACATTCCAAAAGAACAGAATTCGAGTGATAACTAGTTCAGACAACTATCATCTGAACGCAAATGGAATATTATCCTCTGTCAAGGCTGCAAAGTTGACTGAACACCTTATGGACAATGAATACCTGGCTTTGGAAGTCCAGAGAAGGGGCTTTCTGGAAGTGTCTGGCTGTGGAGAGCATGCCACAACGATTTGGGAAGCAATCCAAAAGGATGTAACCCTCCTTCCATTGAGGAATTTCCTAAACTTCAGGAGGGTATCAGAAAAAAAGAATTGAGGATTCGAAGTAGAAAAAAAAAAAAAATTCAGAATAAAGAAAATAATACGAAAAATAGACAAGAGGGGGAATCTAAGTAAATAAAAGATATTAGAATTTAGATCAAAGGAAAAATAACACCCCCAATAATTCCGATTACAATTTTTTTAAATTTTCCGAACCACTGGAAAGAAATCAACCTAACAAGCAAAGCACAGTGAAATGAAAAAATCAAATCAAAATAATTGTAATATTGTTTGATGTAATGATGATGGCAAACAAGGGACATAGGGACTTAAGAGGCCTCCGATTTAAAAACCTAACAAGTCAACCCGGCGTCCCGCTCAGCCGATATCAAACCACTGACTGTGCTTTTGCCGCGCAGTTACAAAGTCACATGACCAATCTGACCCGGAAATTAAACAACAATTCGACAATATGCAAATCCAAGGTCACTAGAAATTGCACAAAGATCAAATCTAAATTTTATTTCAACCCACCAAAATTTACTACATATAAATTTTACTTTACCTTTACAATACAATTTTTATTTATACTCAGTTTTCCTATAGATCTAATATTCATGAAAGGGAAACAAGTCTCATTCCAAAAACCCACAATAAACACACTATGTAACCTCCCGAAGGTTTTTGGCAAGATACTTTTGAGGGGGGGTTACACATTCCCCACGTGCGAGTAAAACAATTTTTTTTTACCATTACTAACACAGTTTTTTTTCACACTGTGAAATGATAGCATCAATCATTTTGCTTGCATTATGCAACAGAGTACGGAATGTGAAAAAATATCCATTGTTCCCAAACCTATTTGTATATGTTCAGTTTCTGTCTGAATCGCTTTCAACTGAACACTGATACTTGGTGCAGTACTATAATGCACTAGATTTAACCTTTGTACAGATTTTCTGATCCGCAAAGACCTTCGAGGTATCGGAACAGGTGCAACTGGTGAAGATTCCGCCTCTACTATGTCATTTTGGATTTCAGACTCCTCTTGCTCTTCAGAGTCTGAGCTTGTATAATTTGTCTCATCATTGTTTTCTGACTCTGAAGTAACAACATCATAACTTGTCTATTCCTTTTGGTATCTCAGTGGATCTTGCACTAACACATGAGTTATTGTTTTTAGACACTGTGGAGGCAACTTTGCTTGTACTTTTACTATCACAGTTGAATTTGCTGGTATCGTACATGACTTGCCACGCAATTTAGCAGGTGCAATACGTCCCTCTTTATTGCCAATATGACTATGAGTTACTGCAAAAGCAGCCTCACACTGGAGTTTATCAAAAACAAATGTTTTCTTTGGCATCATTTTAAAGATATTTGTCCCAATTATTACAGGTAATCTAGAACTGAATTTTGTGTCTTTACAAACCAATGCTGCCACTGAAACATTGTCTTTTTTCCCCATAACATCCTCAGGAAAAATTACATCAACATGAACTGCACCTACATAAGGTACATCCTGATCTCCTGCCCCAGTTATTTTCAATTCACCACTAATATCATGCATTGGGACATTTGATAGATGTTCACAGTAAAAACTCTCACTAACTACAGTGACCTGAGAACCACTATCTAATAGAGCATTTGTGTCAACACCATTTATACTGACTCCAATCTCACATGAAGGACCAACTAATGCTTCCACTGAAACATGTGCATTAATTTCGGCTAACACTGTGTGTGATGTAAGTGTGACACGCTTCTGGGTGGTATTATGAAGTAAAATACACGCTTGTGGCTGAGACCCACCACATAACACTTCAGCACGGAGTATTGACAGCTGATCAAGTTTCCATGGATACAGAGACACCGGCTGTGACGAAGAGAACTCAGCACCATGAAGCATTCCATGAAGCTCCAATGTCTGGCCTGGCTGAACATCCACCAAAATACTCTCCTTGAGTCGAACAGCCTTCAAGGTCAGTACACCGCCTTCGATGATTTCGATGGCAGTCTGCAATTTTCTGTGATCCTCTGGAGACACAGAGGAGGCTGATGGCACTTTGGTCATAGACTGCCCTCTGTTGCCTATGGCCGTCTGGTGTTTAGTGGCTGTTGCGTACGCTACATAGCTTTTGCTTCTGCCACTTTTCTTGGGTTCGGAGGGTTTGGGCAGTTTTTTGCGAAGTGAGTGTTGAAGTCACCACAACGGAAACATGGGCCTCTTGGTTTACCAGGTATCGGTCGGGGAGGACGTACTTGGGAAATGGGAGTGGAAACCATGGGTTGGGGAAAACTTGGATGTAGCTTTTCTGCCACACCATCAATGATCTTTTGAAGATTACTTTCAGATTGATTGATAGGTGCACTGGATGCAGTTGAATTTTGCAGTGGGCAAGACTGAACATTGTCTTTTGTGGTCACCCATTTCGCCTCCTCAATCTGTCTTATTCTTCTCAAAAGAGCAGAGAACTCAGGAGCTGCCACGCCGGGAAAACCAAGCTCTGTTCGTAATTCAACTTCCATGAGTCGGCACTCAGGACCCAAACCCATAAGAAATGTTCTGAACAACTTGATTTTCATTTCTTCAGGAGAAAACTTTGTTGTTTTATTAATAGACAGTAATTCGTCCCAAAGTCTCAACAAGAAAGAAGAAGCTGTTTCCCCCTTTTTGACTCGTCTTCCCAGAAATCTTTGATACAGATCATCAGCAGTTTGCAATGTTCCAAACATCCCCTGCAGCCGTTCAAGAATTTCTTCAATGGTGGTACAATCAAGAGCCTCATCTTGAGCAACACATCTGAGACTAGATCTTACTTTGTTGATGTCTACAACACTTTCTTCTGGTAACAACAGTTTGATTTGTTTTTCCCATTCAGAGAAACCAATTTCATTTCCACCAGTTGGAGGAAGGCCAGTGAACACCCTCAGTCTTGGCACTGGTTGCGGTGCAGCCACAGAGACTTGCATATTTGGAGGATTCAATTTTGAGATAATTTCTGCAAGTTGCTTGGACAAAACAGCAACCCCTTCTGCTTCAGTGACACCTGCCGTGTTGTCTCCAACATCCTGTTGACCTGCCTGCTCGTTGCCAACGTCTTGAGAATCCTCCCGGAGAGGGATGCCTTCTTCCTCTCCAGCCTCAGCTGCAGCGTCCGCCCCCCTATCAGCGTCCGCCATCATGTTTCATCAAACCATTTAATAGCAATTCTTCAATAAACCTTATAATTTTTCTTTTTTACAAGTCCCATCGGAGGTGCCAAAATTTATGTAACCCTCCTTCCGTTTAGGAATTTCCTAAACTTCAGGAGGGTATCAGGAAAAAAGAATTGAGGATTCGAAATAGAAAAAAAATATAATATTCAGAATAAAGAAAATAATACGAAAAATAGACAAGAGGGGGAATCTAAGTAAATAAAAGATATTAGAATTTAGATCAAAGAAAAAATAACACCCCCAATAATTCCGATTACAATTTTTTTTTATTTTCCGAACCACTGGAAAGAAATCAACCTAACAAACAAAGCACAGTGAAATGAAAAGATCAAATCAAAATAATTTTAATATTGTTTGATGTAATGATATCAAACCAATGACTGTGCTTTTGCCGCGCAGTTACAAAGTCACATGACCAATCTGACCCGGAAATTAAACAACAATTCGCTAATATGCAAATCCAAGATCACTAGAAATTGCACAAAGACCGAATCTAAATTTTATTTCAACCCACCAAAATTTACTACATATAAATTTTACTTTACCTTTACAATACAATTTTTATTTATACTCAGTTTTCCTATAGATCTAATATTCATGAAAGGGAAACAAGTCTCATTCCAAAACCCACAATAAACACACTATGTAACCTCCCGAAGGTTTTTGGCAAGATACTTTTGAGGGGGGTTACAAGGATAACACAGAAAAGAGGAACCTCGATGTGAAGTGCACTCGAAAGATGTTTTAAGATGGAATGGTGGCCACTGTCAGAATCAGTTTCATTCTTAGTTCTGTTTAACTCTTGCCCTCGAATCTGGTGAAATAGGGGAAATCAGACGACCTTGCGTGTCCGCTCTGCCAGGGCAAACAAACCGTGGAACATGTCCCGAGCTCATGCAAAGTAAAGTAGCACTAAGCCAAGGAAGGTGTACATGGACTGATGGAGGCACGATCGTGGCCCTCAAAAGCTCGTTCTTTTATTTCACTTCTTGTCGTGTTTCTCTTCTTCTTGGTCTTGACTGATATTGCGTTTTTGATTGTATGTATGTTTACTTCTGGTCGTCATTTGCTTTGTCTTAATTTTGTTTGTTATTCTATTCTGTTTTGTTTTCAATCGCCAATTTCTTATTCATGTGCCTGTTGTTTTTTGTTCCTGTTAGTTGTTGTAGTTGTAGCAGTTGTTGTGTCATCGATTTTTTCTTCTGTTGTTTCTTTTGTCTTGTTTTTGTTCTGCTCATTATTATCTTATTTGTGTTCTTGATCATGCTCTTGGTAATGTGGTTCTGGTACTTGTTAACATTATTCTTCTGTTCTTGTTGTTGTCGTTTTTGTTCTTGCTCTTATCTGGACTTTTTCTTCGGGTTCTTGTTGACTTTGTTGTTGCTGTTCTCGTTTGCTTGTTTGACTTCTAGTTGACTTTGGTTTTTGTTCTCACTTTGCTTTCATTTTTGTAGATTTGTTGTAGTTGTTTTTGCTGACGTGGTTGTGTTTTGTCCTGGGTATCTTTGTCTTTGTTCTTGATTTTGTTCTTTTTGGGTATTTTTCTGCTTTTGTTGTTTGTTGTTCCTTTTGCTCATGTGTTTTTTCTTCATTTTTGTTGTTGTTCTGCATTGCAATTTTATTGATCAATTACACTGCTGGTGTTCGTGATGTTGTGGATCCACAATTTGTTGATATTGTTTTATTCTTGTTCCAGTATTTCTTCTGCTCGTTTGTCTTGTTTTGTAGGTCTGTTGTTCCTTTTTATTTGCTTGTTTGACTTCTTGTTGTACAGTTTGGTTATGATATTTATTCTCCTGTTGCTTTTGCTTATCTTTTTCTTAATGCTCTTGTTAGCGATGGTTGTTCTTCCTTGTCTTTTTCATTTTGCTTTGTCATTTTTCTTCGTGTTCTTTGTGTTCTAGTTCTAGCATGTGTTCACATTTCTTATGTTCATGCTGTGTTTTCGTTTCTTTGTGTGTGTGTGTGTGTGTGTGTGTGTGTGTGTGTGTGTGTGTGTGTGTGTGTGCGTGCGTGTGTGTGTGTGTGTGTGTGTTTGTGTGTCTGTGTGTGTGTGTGTGTGTGTGTGTCTGTGTGTGTGTGTGTGTGTGTGTGTGTGTGTGTGTGTGTCTGTGTGTCTGTGTGTTTGGAGGGGCGGGTTGGGTGGGGGATGTTTACTTTTCTACTCCTATTGTTCTTGTGATTGTTCAATTTCTTCATCTTGTTGACCTTGGTGTTCTTGATTTTGGTATTTTTATTTTTGTATTTGTGCTTGTTCTTGCTGCTCTTGTTGCTCTTGTTTTTCTTGTTTTTGTTCTCCTCTAAAGTTTTGTTTCTTTCTTCTTGTTCCTTGGTGGCGCTGGTGTTCTGGCTCTGGTCTTGTGTTGATATTGCTAATGTGTTCTTGCTGGTGTACAGTTTGCTGTTTTGTACTTGTTCGTCCTGTCCTTGTTCCTTCTCTCGTTCTTATGTTATTCCTTCTTTCCTTTGTTTTTGTTTTTGACTTATTGTGTTGCCTTTTTGTTCGTATTTGGATTCTATTGTTCTTGTTACTATTGCCATATTTTCTTTCTTTCAGCATCAGTATTTCTTTCCCGTTTCTGTTTTTGCTTTTTGTTTTTTGTTCATTTTTTTCTATTTTGTTGATTGCTTCCTTGTTGATTGCTTTCCATTAATTACTGTTTAAGCTGTGTTCCCCCCCCCCCCCCCCCCACTTTGTTGTTGCTTTTGATTTTGTTTCCTTGTGATATTCATTCCGTGTTTTTTTTTTTTTTTAATCTTGATCCCGTTTTTGATGCTTTTCTTTTTTTGATGTAATCTTGTTCTTGATATTGCTCCCTTTCACTCCTTTTCTTCATGCTTTTCTTGGTGACTTGCAGTTGACGTTTTTTTATTTTATTTTTTTTGCTTTGCTTTGGGCCTCTGTTTTGAGTTGCAGTTTGTAGTAGTTTTTTGTTGTTTTATTCTCCCGTTTTGCGGTTATTTTTGCCTCGTTTCTGTTCTGCTCAGTAGTCGTTTTCTTATTTGCGCTTTTTATGCTCTTAGTAGACATTCTTAGTTCTCGTTGTTGCTTTTGCTCTTTTCATCTCGTTATATGTGTCCTTGTTTCTTCGGGTTCTTGTTGACTTTGCTGTTGCTATTCTTGTGCGCTTTTTTGAGTTTTCCATTTGACTTCGGTTTTTGTTTTTCGTTTTGTTATTTGCATTTTTGTGGATTTGTTGTAGTGGTGCTCTTGATGCTCCTGTGTTTTGAATTGTAGTTTCTTCGTTTTTGTTCTTGATTTTGCTCTTTGGATATTGATTCTGTCCTTTTTTGCCTTTGCTCGTGTGTTTTGGTTGTCATTTTCCCTTTTGCTTTTTATTTGCTTTTTTTTTTTTTTTGGTTCTGCATTGTTAAATTAAAAAAAAATCACAGCCTTGACACAGGTTAATAAGTTCAAATACCTGGGAACGGTCATTTCATCAGACGGCAGATGCACATCGAAAATACTGGCAGAATCGGCCAAACCAAAACAGCATTCAAGAAGATGACAAGCATTCTTACCAACAAATGCCTATCAATTAACATCAGAAAGAGAGTCCTTGAATGTTATATAGAACCAATACTGTTGTACGGATGCAAGGCGTGGACAGTCAGCAAGCAAAGTCAGAGCAGGATCGAGGCAACCGAGATGTGGTTTCTCAGAAGAATGTTGAGAGTTCCATGGACAGCAAAGAAAACAAACGAGACAATCTTGATGGAGGCAGACACAAGTAGATCACTCATAAGGAAGATTAGGAAAAGACAAGCAACATTTATAGGCCATTTTATGAGGAAAGGGGATTTGGAGCACCTGGTCACAATGAGGAAGCTGGAGGGAAAGAGAGTACCGGGTAGACCCAGGGAGAGAATGCTGGACGGACTTGCAGCGTGGCTGGGAATGAGGAGGGTGGGGGAGATGCTGGGGGCAACGAGAGATAGAGATGGTTGGAAGTCCATGGTCGCCAACACCATGCGGCAGGGCACCTGATGATGATGATGATGATGATTGTTAAATTTTCTTTATTCTCGATATTATGGTGATCCTGATAAGTAGTTCAGCTATTTGGTTGATATTGTTGTTATACTCTTGCTGTTGTGAGTTTTCATCTTCTAGTCTGGATTTTTTGTGTACATCGTTCATCTTGTTTTTCTTTCTGTGTATGTTGTTGATTTTGTTGTTCTTTTTGTTCGTTTGTTTTGTGTTTCACTTGTTGTATATTTACATTCTGATTTTTCTCCGTTTTTGATTTTGCTGTTCGTAATCTTGTTCCTCTTGTTTTTGGTACTTTTTTGTGTTTCTTTTTCTTTTTTTTTCAACAACAACAACAACAACAATATTTTATTTATATAGCGCAAAATCTTGATAAAATCAAATCTAAGCGCTAAAACAGACACACACGCACGCACGCACACACACGCACGCACGCACGCACGACGCCCCCACACGCACACACCACACACACACACACACACACACACACACGGCTATAAATGGGGAGAAAGAATAAAAGCAATGGAAAATTATAGAGAGCATATTATATACAATTATATATATGCAATGTGATTCCCCTCCGAGTGGAGACAGGCTGCAGAGGGGGTTGAGTGAGGTCAGGATTTTATGCAGAGGAGAAAAGGTGAGTTTTGTGAGCGGATTGAAGGAGACAAAAGTAGGTTGCTGACGGACTGAGAGAGGAAGTTTGTTCCAGGAAAGTGGACCAGAAACAGAGAAGGCTCGTGGACCATAGGTATTGAGCTTAGTGCGTGGAAAGCGAAAAGTCAGAGGATCGGAGGCAGAGCGGAGGGTACATGAGGGAACATAGATCTCAAGTAGGCTTGACAGGTAATCGGGGGCTGCGTTATTGAGCACATGGTGTCTAGTTTGTACTGTATGCGCTTTGATACATGGAGCCAGTGAAGTTGTGCCAGGAGAGGAGATATGTGGTCAGCTTTTTTCTTTTTGAGTACAAGGCGTGCAGCATTGTTTTGAATGCGCTGTAGGATGTGAATGGTGGAGGTAGGAAGACCAGACAGGAGTGAATTGCAATAGTCAATGCGAGACATTATGAAGGAGAGAACGAGTTTTGCAGTTGTTTCGACAGAGAGATACTTCCTGATCAGGCTTATACGATGGAGGTGATAGTAGCAAGATCTCGCAGTTTGAGAAACAAAGTTGTTCATGGAGAGGGTAGAATCAATGCAGACACCAAGGTTTTCAGCTGAATCAGAAATTGGGACTGATGTGTTACATAATGGGAGAGAAAGAGGAGGCAGCTGAGAAAGTTTCTGACGGGTGCCAATGAGGATAGTTTCTGTCTTGTCGTCATTAAGCTGAAGTTTATTATATGTCATCCAGTTCTTAATGTCCGAGTAACACTCAGTGGTGCGAGTCAAAGGCGCTGTATATTATCAGATGAGTCACTGTCTAGAAGTTGGGTGTCATCAGCATAGAAGTGGTGGTTTATAGAGTGGAAGTTGATGATGGTGGACAGGGGGAAGGCGTAAAGAGTAAAAAGAACAGGGCCAAGGACAGATCCTTGTGGAACACCACAGATCAGGTATGCAGGTTGAGAGTAAGTGCCATTGATGAGAACAGTTTGTTTTCTGTTTGATAGATATGAAGTGAACCAGGAGAGAGCAGAGTCAGAGATGCCAAAAGTATGATGAAGTCTAGAAAGGAGAATACTATGATCAATGGTATCAAAGGCTGCAGACAGATCGAGGAGAGTGAGGAGAGAGACTTTGCCACTATCAGTTGCAAGGAGGAGATTGTTGAGAATGTGTCGTAGGGCAGTTTCAGTGCTATAGCACTGGCGGTAGGCTGATAGGAAAGGATTGAGGAGATTGTTGGCAGACAGGTGAGAGTTCAGCTGGTTGAGGACAACTTTTTCAAGGAGTTTTGGCAAGAAAGAGAGATTAGAGATAGGCCGGTAGTTTTTCAGTTCATTTGGGTCTAAATTGTTTTCTTGAGGAGAGGGTGAACATAGCAGACTTGAAAGAATCCGGTTTGAAGAGAAGTGTTGATGATGTCAGTGATGAATGGGAGGAGAGTAGGGAGACAGTTGGAGTAGAGAGAACCTGGAAGAGGATCCAGTTCGCAGGTTTTGAACGACATGGATCTGATTGTGTTGAGAATTTCTTCTTGTGAGACTGGGGTAAAAGTAGTAAGAGGTGTGCCAGAGAAGGAAGGGTCAGGTGGGCATGGTTGACAGGGTGTCCTGTCAAGCCTGTCACGAAGAGTTTGTATTTTGGTGGTGAAATACTTGGAGAATACAGATGGGAGTTCTTCATTTGTGTGTTTTGTTGGGAGAGGTAAATCTTTTCGTGTGCCAAGGAGATGATTCATGGTTGTAAAGAGTTCTTTTGAAGAAGAGGCATTCAGGATTTTGGTTTGGAAATAGCTTGTTTTGCATATGCAATGAGGGTGGATACTTTTGTTTTAGAGGCTTGGAAAAGTTGTCTATGTACATTGAGTTTGGATTTGCGCCAACGGCGCTCTGGTCTGCGGCGGGCACGTTTTGCACAGGCAATCTCATGAGTGAGCCAGGGGGTAGGGGGGCGGTCAGGTAAAAGACGGTTGTGGCTGGAGCATGAGTGTCCAGAAGATGGTGGAGAGTAGAATAGAATTCATCGGCAAGGTTATGTGACTTTTCAGAAAGGATGCTGGAGGCATCAGATGAAACTGTGGAGAGGTCGATAGATTTGAGATTGCGTTTATAACTTTCTTTCACTGGCTAAGCTGTTATTATTGTTTTCTTGTTTTGTAGTTCTAGCATGTGCTGATATTGTTCTTATGCATTTGCTGTGGGTTTTTATTTTTGTTCATTTCTTTCTGTGTTTTTATAGTCTTCTTACTTTTGTAGTTGTTCCCCTTTTTCTTTGGTAGTTGTTCACTTTCTTCATTTTGCTGATTTTGGTGCTGCTCTTAATTTTGTTATTTGTTTTCATTTTTGTTGTTCTTGTTGTTTGCTGGTTTTGTTGGTCTTGTTGCTCTTATTGTTCTCTTTTGTCTTATTTTTTGTGTTATTAGTTCTGCTCTGAATGTTTTGGTTTGTTGCTGTTCCTTGGTGTCTCTGGTGTTCAAGTTCTGTCATGTGCTTGTTGCTCGTTTTTTTTTTTCTTGACCCTTTTGTTGTTCTTTTGTTAGTTTGAGATATTGCTGTATTTGCTGATGATTTTCTTTTCTTCGCATTGCTTTTGTTATTGTTGTCATCAGTCTTCTTTTTTCTTCGTTTCCCTTCAATTGTTTTTGTTTCGCGGGGCTTTGATATTATTGTACATTTGTGTGCATTTTTTCGTTTTGTTTTCCATTCTGTTTTTTTTCTGTTACTTTTGACTTTGCCCCTAGTTATGTTCGTTTCGTTAATATTTTTCATTCTTGATCTTATTCTTTGTGATATTTGTCTTCCTTTTGAGGTACTTTTTATTTTTCTTCTTTCACTCTTCTTCTTTGTGCTTTTCTTGGTGATTTGTTTGTGGTGTTTTTGTTGTTTATATTATCACAGATGTTCTTTTTCCGCTTCTTGTCGTTCTGCTTCTTGTCTCTTTTGTTCTTTCTTTTCTCCTACTTCTCATGCTGTTATTTGTTCTTGTTTCCACATCGTTCATCCGTGCTGACGCTGTCGTTATTGATTGTGCAGTAATAATAGTTATGGATTTGCCATTGCTTATTGTTTTTCTTTCTGTTTGCATTCTGTAATTTTCATTTGTTTTTGAGTTTTCTTTTTTGCTACTGTATGGTTTTGTTTGCTCTATTTTGGGTTTGTGATTCGTGTTGCAGTTGTAATTGTTTTTGTTATTTTAATCTCCTGTTTTGCGCTTTGTTTTTGTTTTTGCCGTGTTGTTTCTGTTCTGCTCAGTATTTTCTTATTCTTGTTCTTGTTGATGCTCTTCGGGGTTGTGGTATATCTGTTGATATTCTTATGTTGTTGATTTTCCTCTTTATTTCGTTCTTTCAGTCTTTGTTTCTCTTCTGGTTCTCGTTCGTTTTTGTTATTGTTTGGTTGTATGTTCGACTTCTAATTGACTTTAGTTTCCGTTCGTGGTTTCTTTATTTTCATTTTTGTTGATTTGTCGTAGTTTTTGTGTTGTTGTTGTTGTTGTTGACATAGCTGTACTTAGGTTTAGGTTTTTGTTGTGGTTGTTTTTTCTGTCCTTGATTTTTTTTTCTTTTTTCTTTTTTAGTCCTATTGGTCTTGCCGATTTGTTTTTATTGTTTTTCCCTAGGGTTTTTGTTTGTTTTTTGTGTTTTGTTTGTTTTGTATTGCGTTGTCATTTTTCTTATTCCTGATATTACTTGTGCTCCTGATGTTTTGGTTCTGCCATTTGTTGTTATTGTTCTTATACTCTTTGTTGTGGGTAATCTTTTTCCTGCTCTCGTTTCTTTGGTTTTTGTCATCTTCTGTTGTTGTTGTTGTTCGTTTTGTTTCTTTGACTTGCATATTTTGGTTTAACATCTCTTTTTGTGTTTCCTTTTTTTCATTCTTACTGCTCTTGTTGTTGGTGTTTTTTCTTTTTCTTTTTTTTGTTTGTTTCTTTAACTTCTTGATATCTTTGGTTATGTTCGTATTATTTTCCATTTGTTTTCATTGTTCTTGTCATTTATGCTTTAACTTCTTTTCCTGCTATCGTTCCCTTTTGTTTTTCTGGGGAGATTTTTGTTTGTTTTTCTTGTTCTGCTTTGTGTTGTTGCTGGCTTTCTTCATATTGTTCCGGCTGTTTTTCTTTTTTCTGTTGTCTCCGCTTTTGATTTTGTCCCCTAGTCTTAGTTTTCATTCTTATTCTTTGTCCTGTTGCTATTCGTCTTTTTGTTTCCTTTTTGTTGAATTTTTTATTCTGTTCGTCTTCTTCGTCGTGCTTTTCTTGACGATTTGTTGTTTTCGACCTTATTGTTATCATAGATATTTCTTCTTGTTGTTTTGCCTCTTGTCCATTTTCCTCTTCCGTTTATCCTGGTTTTCTTGCTGTTGTTGATTTCTTTTCATATCTGTTTATCCATGTTGATATTGTTGTTATCGACAGTGCAATAATGATTATAGATTTGCCATTTACCGTGTACTGTTCTTGTTTTCTGTTGTTTGTTTTTTCATTGTTTCTGATTTTTTATTCATGTTTTATTTTCTTTGAGGGGGGGGGGGGGTAACGTGGGTGGGTGGATGGGTTCTCTTTCTTGTTGTTATAGTAGCAGTTATTTCGTTCTGTCGTTGCGTGTTTCTTTCTTTGTCTTCTTGTTTTTGCTCTGTCTACTTGACGTTGTAACTCGTGTGATTGTTAGTGACCTTGGTGTTGTGGCTCGGCTGTTTGTTGATGTTATTTTTATGTTCGTGCTATTGTCGCCTTTTTTCTGTATTTTCTCTTCCGAAAAAGTTTTTGTTTTTGGTTTTGTTTTTCATGTTCTTGCCGCTCTTGTAGTTCTTATTGCTTTTGTTCTTTTTTCTCGTGTTTTTCTGTTTTGTGTTTATTCTCTCTGAAGACTTTTTTGCTTCTTCCTGTTCCTTGGTGCCTTTGGTGTTCTGGTTCTGTCATGTGTTGATACTGTGATCGTATTCTTGCTGATGTGTTTTGCTCCTCGACACTTATTCTTCCTGTACTTGTTCCTCCTCTTGTTCCTGTTGACTTTGTTGTTCTTTTGTTTCTTTGACTTCTTGCGGAATTTGTTTATGTTCGTGTTTTTTTCTTCTCTTGTTTCTGTTGTTCTTGTCATGAATGCTCTACCTTTTTGTTTCTTTCTTCCGTTTCCCTTTTGTTTTACCTTTATTTTTGGTTTGTTGTTGTTATTGTTGTTTTGTTTTGTTTTCTTCTGTTTTATCTTGTTCGTTTTCATTTCGTTTCAGATTCTTCTTTGTTGTTGTATTTGATTTCGTCCACTAGTTTAGTTTTCATATTCCTGTTCTTGATACTACTTTGTTTCTGATTTATTTTTTGTTCTTGGTTTTTTCCCCTGCCACTCTTCTTGGTGATTTTAGTGAGGACTTGTTGATATCTTTGCCGTTACTGTTATCATAGATGTTCTTATTCTGCTTCTTGTTGTTCTGCTTCTTGTTGTTCTGTTTCTTCTTCTGCTTCTTGTTGTTCTGTTTCTTCTTCTGCTTCTTGTTGTTCTGCTTCTTGTTGTTCTGCTTCTTGTTGTTCTGCTTCTTGTTGTTCTGCTTCTTGTTGTTCTGCTTCTTGTTGTTCTGTTTCTTGTTCTGCTTCTTGTTGTTCTGCTTCTTGTTGTTCTGCTTCTTGTTGTTCTGTTTCTTCTTCTGCTTCTTGTTGTTCTGCTTCTTGTTGTTCTGCTTCTTGTTGTTCTGTTTCTTGTTCTGCTTCTTGTTGTGTTCTGCTTCTTTTTTTGTTTTCTGCTTCTTGTTGTGTCTGTCCCTTCTTGTTCTGCTTCTTGTTGTTTCTGTTTCTTGTTCTGCTTCTTGTTGTTCTGCTTCTTGTTCTGCTTCTTGTTGTCTGTCTGTTCGTTCTTGTTCTTCTGCTTCTGTGTTTGTTTTTTCGCTTCTTGTTCTGCTTCTTGTTGTTCTGCTTTCTTGTTCTGCTTCTTGTTGTTCTGCTTTCTTGTTCTGCTTCTTGTTGTTCTGTTTCTTCTTGTTTGCTTCTTGTTCTGCTTCTTGTTGTTCTGCTTCTTGTTGTTCCTTCTTGTTGTTCCGCTTCTGTGTTCTGCTTCTTGTTGTTTGTTTCTGTTTCTGTTGTTCTGTTCTGCTTTGTTGTTCTGTTCTTTCTTGTTGTTCCGCTTCTTGTTGTTCTGCTTCTTGTTTGTTCCTGCTTTCTCTTCTGTTTGTTCTGTTTCTTGTTGTTCTGTCTTCTTGTGTTTAGTTTTGTTCTGTTTCGTGTTCTGTTGTTGTTTCTGTTTCTTGTTGTTCTGTTTCTTGTTTTCTGTTGTTTGTTGTTTGTTTTTGTTGTTCTGTTCTGTGTTGTTGTTTGTTTCTGTGTTGTTCTGTTTTTGTTGTTTTTTGTTTTCTTGTTGTGTTCTGGCGTTGTTGTCTTTTGTTGTTTGTTCTTTTGTGTACTTTCTTTTTCTTCTTTGTTTTTTCTGTTTCTTGTTGTTGTTGTTCTTTTGTTGTTCTGTTTTTGTTGTTCTGTTTCTTGTTGTTCTGTTTCTTGTTGTTGTTCTTGCTTCGTCTGTTCTGTTTTGTTTTTTCTTGTTGTTTCTTGTTTTGTTCTTGTTGTTTTCTGTTTCTTGTCTTTTCTTGTTGTTCTGTTTCTTGTTTTTGTTCTGTTTCTTGTTGTTCTGTTTCTTGTTGTTGTTCTGTTTCTGTTGTTCTTGTTGTCTGTTGTTGTGTTCTTTGTTGTTGTTCTGTTTCTTGTTGTTCTGTTTTTTTGTTTTCTGTTTCTTGTTCTTTCGTTGTCTGTTTCTTGTTGTTCTGTTCTTGTTGTTCTGTGTTTTCTGTTGTTCTGTCTTGTTGTCTGTTTCTTGTGTTGTTCTGTTCTGTGTTCTTTTCTTGTTGTTCTTTTCTTGTTTTTCTGTTTCTTGTTGTTGTTCTGTTTCTTGTTGTTCTGTTTCTTGTTGTTCTTCTTGTTTCTGTTTCTTGTTGTTGTTCTGTTTCTTGTTGTTCTGTTTCTTGTTGTTCTGCTTTTGTTGTTCTGTTCTTGTGTTCGTTTTTTTGTTGTTTCGTTTCTTGTTGTTTGCTTCTGTTTTCGCTCTTGTTCTGCTTCTTGTTGTTCTGTTTCTTGTTGTCTGCTTTTGTTGTTCTGCTTTGTTCCCTCTTGTTGTTTCTTGTGTTCTGCTTCTTGTTGTTCTGCTTCTTGTTCTTGAAGCCATTTTCAGCTCGAAGGCCGATGACCAAATCAAGATTAGACTTTTCAAAGCAGCAGTAGAGAGCATCGTATGTTACGGTCTTGAGTCCATACCTCTGACCGAAACTCTCTCGAAGTTGATCGACTCTTCTCATCGGCGTATGATCCGCTCGGCACTCGGCATCTACTGGCCAGAGAAAATCACCAAGGCGCTCTACTCTTGAAGTAAGCTCTCACCCTTGAGCAAGACGCTTCGAAGACGCCGACTGAGACTGATCGGGCACAGCCTTCGAATTCAGGAAAGGTGTCCCACTCCCCTGGGTGACATATTGTCTGCCAACCTCAGCGACGTGTCAACCTTCGACGTGGACAAGGCAGAATCCTGACTCTGAAGGCTGATGTTACGAATGATCTTGACCTCCTCGGCGTTTCCCCAGCAATTGTCATGAACATGAACAGCATCCAATTTTCACAGTTGATTGGTTCGCTCTTATTTGCTGAGCGTTAATATATATATATATATATATATATATATTATATATATATATATATATATATATATATATATAATAATATACACACATATATATATATATGTGTATGTAGACTATGTATGTGTGTATGTATGTATTTATGTATGTGTGTATGTATGTATATATATGTATATATATAATATATATATATGTATATATATATATATACTACACGTCATTATTGAAGGGCCAGGAACGTTTTTGAGTCAATTTTTGAAAGGAGAAATAACCTATTTTCTCTTACTCTTTTCTCCAATTCGTTGCCGTAACTGAATGGATAAGAGCTCAGACAACATTGCAGTTTCCTTTTGGCACGTGTTTGGGGATTTGCCGATTTGCAATGGGCGGCCCAAGGAAGACAATTTCCACACGAAATTGTCGAATCTTCAGCAGGGTCTCTCTGACGACGCAGGCAAGGTAGCGACAAAATTCGCTTTGCACGTGCAAGGCAAGCCCTTTTTGAACACTACTCCAGCCAAAGTTGCCCGCAGACGAGGATAAAAAGGACCCGTTCTTGGTTCGTTTTAACCATGCTTGCAAGACGACGGATGACGGATGAGCAGCGGGGGAGAGCCCTCGCTCTGCTTGATGAAGGCCTAGCGCAGCGGGAAGTTGCTAGACGACTTGAAGTGTCGCATTCCACAATCCAGAGACTGCTGGAGCGCTTCAATGAGACTGGAGCAGTCCAGGAAAGGCGTCACACGGGTCGACCCAGAGTAACAGCAAGACCGCTACCTTGCCCTCTCCGTCCTGAGGGAAAAGGCATCCACTGCGGTGACCTTGAGGGGTCAGCTGAGGGACGCAACAGGTGCTAACATCAGCTGCAGCATGGTGAGAAGACGGCTACATGAGGCAAACTTGAGGTCACGGAGACCGGCCGTCCGACCCGTGCTGTCACCGGTCAACAGAGTGCGCCGCATGACCTGGGCCAGGGAGCACGTGACCTGGACAAGGCAACAGTGGGCCCGGGTCTTGTTTTCGGATGAGTCCAGGTTCACCCTGACCTTTAACGATGGCCGGGCTCGAGTGTGGCGACGTCAAGGGGAGAGGTTCGCTGACGCCACTGTCCAAGAGCATAACCGGTACGGCGGCGGGTCGGTGATGGTGTGGGGTGGCATGAGCCGTGGTACCCGGACCCCCCTGCTCCCCATTGACGGCATCCTGAACGGGGTCCGGTACCAGGACGAGGTTCTGGCGGCCGTGGCACTGCCTGCGCTTGTGGACTTGGTCAAGGCGCCATCTTCCAGGACGACAATGCACCTGCGCATCGAGCACGCCTTGTGACCGACTTCCTGGAGCAGCATGAAGTCGTCCGTATGGCCTGGCCAGCGTGCTCACCTGACCTGAACCCAATTGAACACCTCTGGGATGTGCTCGGGAGGCGCATCAGGGACAACCACCCCCCACCGGGCACCCTGGCCAGGCTGGTCGACATCCTGCAGATCGAGTGGGCGGCCATCCCTCAGGACACACTCCGTACCCTTGTGGGGTCGATGCATCGGCGCTGTGAAGCATGCATCCAGGCTCGGGGCGGACACACGCGATATTGAAAACAGATTGGCCAAATCTGACACTTTCTGTTTTTTGAAAAGGGGGGGATGTTCCTTTAAATGCATGTGCTGTTCACTAATGGGTCATTGTGCTAATTTCTTTTTCCAAAACAGGTGTGGAAATGATGAAATAAAACATAGAATCAATTCTAAACATTGTCAATTATTTCAACTTAAAATTAGAGAGGAAGGAAGAAGTGGCCCTTAAATTATGATTAGGAGTATATATGTGTGTGTACATATATAGTGGATAGATAAACAGATACTTAGATAGATAGTCAAGTGTACACTGTTTTTACGAAACAAAATGTTCAAAAACCAGGCATGGCACCCTGAAACACCGTATTATACATTGTAACAACCAAAGTCTGTTTCTTTACGTCTTGTTATATTTTCAGTTTTGAGTAAGATGAAATGGAACGTGCCATGTGAGATATTGAAGCGTGTTATAAAATAATTAATATAAATAAGATACACAGATAGCAAGCAATGATAAATGTTTCCTGAGATGGTTTTCGATCGAATCAAAAGCTTGTGATTCGATCCATCGAGGAAAGATGAAGGAGATTCTAACTGCATATGGACTACCCAAGGAAACAGTAGACGCCATCATGCTGCTGTATCAGAATACCCGCTCCCCCGACGGAGACACAGACTTCTTCGACATCACTGCTGCAGTCCTTCAAGGAGATACGCTTGCCCCCTACATTTTCATCACCTGTCTCGATTATGTGCTGAGGAAAGCAGTGGATAAGAACAAAAAAAACTCGGCTTTACCCTCACAGAAAGGAAGAGCAGACGCTACCCTGCGGTAAAGATAACAGATGCTGATTATGCTGATGACCTGGCTGTTCTCGCAGACCTCCTAAAGATTGCAACATCTCTCCTTCACAATGTCGAAAGAACAGAATGGAGATCGGGCTCCACCTCAATGCGAACAAAACAGAGTTCATCTGTCTGAACCAAGACGCATCAGAAGGTATGAGAAGTCTCAATGGAGATACGATCAAACAAGTTCAAGACTTTAAATACCTTGGCAGCTACATTGACTCCACAGAACAAGATGTCAACACCAGACCTGGAAATGCTAGGGGCGCACCAAATCAACTGGACAAAATCTGGAAATCCGATCTACCAGACAACCTGAAAATGAACTTCTTCTGAGCGTTCTACCATGGAGACCCAGCCACGGCAAACAAAAACCAGGACGTCCAAAGAAGACCTTCATCGACCAACTGATGGATGATACAGGCTGTCAGTATGATGAACTACGTACTGCAATGTCTGACAGAGAAGGGTGGAAGAAACGTGTCATGGATAGCTGAGCAAGCTCGACATGATGATGATGATGATGATGATGAAATGGTTTTACCGAGATGACACTCACGAAGAGACAACAATCATTATTAACTTCTGAAACATTGTTGTCGAGATTTTGTCAAGTTGTTTCTGTAATCAAAAGACTGTGTCATATTCATATTTGATGTGCGACACAACCTTCAGCTTCAGAAATAACATCGTGCAAATATAACATTCAACTGATAAATTGCTGGACATTCCAGCGATGTAAATCAGCCTACGCTTTTATTTCTGTGTGTGCGTGCATTCGCGCGCGTGTGTGTATGTGTGTGTGTGTGTGTGCATGTGTGTGTAGTGTGTTTGTGTGTGTGTGCGTGTGTGTGTGTTTTGTGTGTGTGCTTGTGTGTGTATATATGTGTGTGTGGTGTGTGTGCGTGTGTGCGTGTATGTGTGTATATGTGTCTAGTGTGTGTGTGTGTGTGTGCGCGTGTGTGTGTAATTGTGTGTGGTGGTCTTTGATTTATTGTGTATTCACTAAAGTGATTTTAGACAAAAAAACAAACAAACAAACAAAAAACCTAAGGAGAAAAGAGGAAACTTGGAAATGGTTAATCTTCAGGAAGAAGAAATGAACAAACAAAACAAACAAACAAACAAAACAAAAAACAAAAAAACAAAAAAAAACAAAAAAACAAAAAACCTGTGCCGAAGACGAGAAAGAAAAGTCGCAAATGACATTATCATAATTAACGATTGAAACAGTAAAATTAGCTAACCATAACATTGAACATGAGAAATAACGGCGCATTAAAGATAATTCGCTATAGGATTTTTTGACAGGCTAACAAAAAATTCATATGTTAAGGATGGTGAGGCAAAAATGTCAGAAACTGTCTTCGTTGATAGCGTAGGTATATGTTGTTTTACCCGAACGCATGAAAGAATATGACTATGAGTTATCTTCTTTCCACACAGACACACTACATTCCTGATGTATTTTGTTTTGAATGCATCAAGTTTCCACCTATACATAAGGGATTGTATACTTCTGCTGGCAGGAAACTGCTTAGGTGTTTTGCTAATTTCAAAATTCATGTAACATTTATCATACTTTTTCTGTTTATCTTGAAACTGCTTCCATACCGTAGGTGTCCACTAAGGTATAACACTCATGCAAGGAGAGGGAAAGTTGTATATGATTTGAATCTGGTGAGCTCTTTGCCCCCCGTTTGGCAGCCCTATCAACCATATCATTGTAATGGAAAGAACTATGAGATGGTATCCAGCAGAAAGTAATATCAGTGCCTCTTAAGGATAAACTATTAATCAAGTGAATAATTTCCAATATCATTTCCCCTACGTCTCATTCGCGATTACGATCGGACGATCATCACTACCTTTCGTGAATCAGAGAAATTACACCGCTCCCTAGCGAAGTTCAGGAACCATCTACACTTCACACTGCACTGCAAACATCACGGCGTCTTTCCCACCAGCCTAAAAATCAAAACTCCGATGAAAGGAACAGCAGCAAATAATATCATCAATCAGGCACAACGAGCACTCATGAACGAACGCATCAAGCAAATCAACACCCGCATCACTTGTCTGGAAGGGAAAATCCAAGACCTCGAGGAAAGACTGAGCTCTAGCACACTACCAGATGCTATGCTCTCCGAAATCAAAGAGTGGCTAAACAACACACGACGAATAGAATGGGACAAAGTACGCCAACGCCATCGAAAGAAATTCGAACTTCTAGCACTAAAAAACAACAGGAGACAACAGAATGACAAAAGCGAGATTACACCTGTACCGGAAGAAACAAAAAGAAAGACCAAAGAGAGGTGGGTGATCAATCTATCAGATCGCCAACTCACTAAACCTGAACAGGAAGTACTAGAGAAAGGACTAAATTTCGCCGTAGCCCCTAACAAGCTTCCAGTGGTAGACCTCATCACAAGCATTGAAACAGCTTGCAGGTATATTGGCCCTAATTCAGAAGAAGCCACACACTTAAGATCAGACTGTGTCAGAATCATGAAACAGGCCAAACTACCGAAATCCAACTTAACACCGGACCAAAGACGGGCTCTGGCGGATTTAAAGAACGAACACGCCACGATGATCCTACCAGCTGACAAAGGTCGTGCCACAGTCATCATGCCTAGACCCATGTACTATGAGAAGGCAAGCAAACTTCTGGAAGATACTACAACATATGAACGCCTCAAGAAAGATCCTACTTCCAAGTTTTCCAACAAACTGAAAGACACACTGAAACGCCTGAAAGCGACGGACCGCCTGTCATTAGAACAGTACAGGAAATTATACCCAACTGTGTCCGACGTCCCCAAGTTCTATGGTCTACCCAAAGTCCACAAGAAAGAAGTCCCCCTCCGTCCCATAGTCGCATCCAGAGGTTCCATCATGTATGAGACGGCTAGATTTGTGGCGGACATCCTATCACCTCTCGTAGGACACACAGATCATCACATCCACAACAGTGCTGACCTAGTGGAAAAACTGAGTAACTACACCCTCGCTCATGATGAACTCCTTGTGTCATATGATGTCTCTGCCCTATTTACCAGCGTACCAGTGAAAGAAAGCATAGAGATCATACGCCGAAGGTTACAAAACGACCAAACCCTCCACCAACGTACATCTCTCACAGTGGACGACGTATGTGAACTCTTGTCCTGCTGCCTCACCACCACCTACTTCACCTTCCAAGGTGAATTCTACCAACAAAAAGAAGGAGCAGCCATGGGCTCCCCAGTAAGCCCAATAGTAGCCAACCTGTTCATGGAGGATTTTGAAGAGAAAGCATTGGCTTCTTTCCACTCCCCACCACGATACTGGGGGCGCTACGTAGACGACACCATGACTATCCTCCCCCAGCAACTGGTCGAACAGTTCACAGAACATCTGAACAACCAACACCCAGCCATCAAATTCACGAGGGAAGTGGAACAGAACAACTCCATAGCCATGCTGGACACCCTCATCACCAGAACTGATGGCATTCTATCCTTCTCGGTCTACCGTAAACCAACTCATACGGACCAATATTTACAGTTCGACAGCCACCAGCCCCTTGAACACAAACTGGGAGTGATTCGAACCCTTACCCACAGAGCTAACACCATATGCAGTACCCAAGAGGCAAAAGACAAGGAGACAAACCACCTGAAAAAAAGTGCTCACCATCTCGGGCTACAAAAAGTGGGCCAGGAACAGCCCGGGAGGCAGGAAATCCAACACCGCATCCCAACAGCCAGTGAAACAACACCAGCGCAAGGGACACATCACCATCCCATACGTAGGAGGTGTGAGTGACGCTCTGTCCAGAAAGATCAGAAAACTGGGGGTGGCTGTACATTCCAAACCTTCCAACACCATACGCAGCCAGCTGGTCACCCCCAAGGACAAAACCAGCAAACTCGACAAAGCTGGCATTATATACAGAATAGACTGCCAGGACTGTAACCAACATTATGTCGGTGAAACTGAACGCCCCCTTCAGAAGAGACTAACAGAACACAAGAGGGACTCTTCTCCAGTAGGAGCTCACCTACACGCCGAAAAACATCAATTCAGTGCGGACAATGTCAACATCCTGGACAGAGAAAATAAGTGGTTCCAGCGAGGAGTCAAGGAGGCCATCTACATCGCAGCCACCAACCCCCCGCTCAACAGGGACCGGGGCCGTTACACCCTGCCCCCGGTGTACCATTCTCTGATTCGATCTCGTGAACTGGGTTCATCCCATGTTCGCGAGATCTGAGTAGAGATTCACGCAGACAGCATTAGAGCGCTGACGAAGATGGCGAGAACGCCATCGAAAGCTACGGAACTGTGAGTAGCGATTTTTACACTGGTGGGAGACCTTGTTCTTCAAAATTGGTAGCATTATATCATTTCAGATCTTGTTTGTAATTTTGATAATTCAAGAGCTTGAAGTACAGATTTTGAATCAACGCAAAAAAGTATCTTGGGAATCGTCCTAGGAAGATTGATTATATAATTCAAAGCCATTAGGATTGCAAGTAGTTCTGCAGTAAAGACAGATTTATTAAGTCCTATATAGAAAGATTTCTCAATTTTGAGAGCAGGTATTAAAAACGCTGAGCCTACTTGCCTTTCAATTATTGATCCATCAGTGTAAACTTTCAAGTGATCGGAATAAAAGTCTTCTATATGACATTTAACTTGACTCGCCAGTAAGTTGATATCTTCTTTTTTTAAATCAGTGTGGTGTATGTCAAATCGTGCTCTTTGGAGTTCCCAACTGGGTACTGTGTAATTGTGTGTGTGTGTGTGCCTGTGTGTCTGTAAGTGTGTGTATGTATGTATGTGTGTGTGTGTATGTATGTATGAGTAAGTGTGTGTGTGTGTGAGTGAGTGATGTGTGTGAGAGAGAGAGTGTGTGTGTGTGTGTGGTGTGTGAGAGAGAGAGAAAGAGAGAGAGACAGAGAGAGAGAAAGAGACAGAGAGAGGTCTTGAGTTTTATATAGAACCGATACTGTTGTACAGTTTTGAGGCGTGGGCAGTCAACACACAAAATCAGAACAGAATTGTGGCAACTGAAACGTGGTTTCTAAGAATGTTGCTGAGAGTTCCACGGACAGCAAAGAAAACAAACGAGACATTCTTGAAGGGAGCAGACACAAGATCATTAATAAAGAAGATTAGAAAAAGACAAGCAACATTTATAGGACATTTTATGAAGAAAGGGAAGTGGTCACAACAGGAAAGCTGGAGGGAAAGAGAAGACCAGGTAGACCCAGAGAGAAAATATTGGACGAACTTGCAGGGTGGCTGAGGACAGAGAGAGTGGAAGATGTACTTCAAGTGACAAGGGATAGATTCGTATGGAGGGTCATGATCGCCAACGCCATGCGGCAGGGCACATGATGATGATGGGTTTGCTGGAGCACTGGCAGTCACTTTGGTTCAGATTATGACTTTTACGAAATCACACGCTGAGAAAACCACGCCAGACACCTTGAAATGAAGGATTGTGTTTTTAACAGCCCAAGTCTGTTTCCTTACATATCAGTATTCCGTCATTTTTAGTATTTCATTTTTACACTTTGAAAAAGATGTAAGCGGAACATGTTATATTTTTGGAGAATTTGAAGCACGTTCAGAAAAAACGTGACGAAACAACAATAATTATCGTTTTCTCATTCATTTTTTTAGAGACGAAACTCAAGAAGAAGGTTGTTGTCTGGTCGTTTCTGACATCAAAGGACTCTTTCATATTTCTCGTGTGACGCAACGTTTAGCTGTAAAAAAAAACAATGTGCAATGATAACAATTCAGCAGCAAATTTTTGGGATTTCAACGATACTACAGAAATTCAGCCAACGGTTTTACCTGTGTGACTACCAGGATGAGTGTGTATGAGTCTGTATGTGTGTAGCACACTGCAACAGGATGTGAAGTATTTTGATGATCGCCAGCGTTTTAATTAACCAAAGAGGACTATTGTTTAATAAACAGTCCAAAACAGAAGTCACTAATTTTCTGAAGAAAAACCCAGTACAGAAGAATCATTCTGATCGGTAGTGGGATAGAACACCATCACACCATTGTGAAAAGCTCCATACACATGTCACGATTAAAAGCGAAATGTTAACATGAACTAAAAGGAAAATGAAATCAACTGCAGAGCGCTCGGTACATCAGATTAATGAAAGGATGCAGGGTACCTCTGAGAGTGTTCGCAATCAGTGTGAAACGAACACGACTACACAGCGTCATATTATTGACTGCCAGACAATAAATCAAGCGACTCTTCAGAGTAGAAAACATCCTCGTTGCCACGCCCGTAACAACTGTATGTCGACATAAATCATGTGGGTAATTCCCTGTTTACCATAATACTATTTTTGTCCGTCTGCTCGTCATTGTAACCATAACTTCATGACATAAATCATGTGGTAATTCCCTGTTTACCATAATACTATTTTTGTCCGTCTGTTCGTCATTGTAACCATAACGTCATGACATAAATCATGGATGTTGACTGTTCTGTTTAAAATATTTTCTCGTTATTTATTGTATGATTCCAGTTTGAAAAAAAAGGTGTCTGTTTTCAGAGCCAGAGAGGGCAGGGGGTGGAATGAGTTGGATAACATATGCTTTTTTAGAATCCACATCATATTCTTTTTTGATTGAGAAAATGTGTGTGTGTGTGTGTGTGTGTGTGTGTTTGTGTGTGTTCGTTCGTTGCTTGATTTAACGTCTTTTCACTATAAGTGATATTAGACGATGTGTGTGTGTGTGTGTGTGTGTGTGTGTGTGTGTGTGTGTGTGTGTGTGTGTGTGTGTGTGTGTGTGTGTTTGTGTGTGTGTGTGTGTGTGAGCGAGTGTGTGTGTGTGTGTGTGTGTGTGTGTGTGTGTGTGTGAGTGCGCGTGCGCGCTAATGTTTGTGTACAAGACATGCTTTTATAAATACTGTCACAGAGCTTGTATCATTAGAGAATGAAACTCATCACAAGAACAGACGAACACAATTCAGCAGTGTCAATGTTTCACCAAATAATATAGACTTGTATATACATAACACCTGACACCATCAACATTCTACAGACGGTGAACTAGGCCTAATTTTATAATTGGAGAAACTCAATGAGTATGTTCTTTTCTTCCATGTTTTACATGTTTGTCTGCCTGATTATTCCAAGACAAAGTCTGCACCACCTTCTCCTTACGCTTACGCCGATTTATTGAAAAGTAAAGGCAAGAAAGTAAGAGAGACAAACAGAATATCACAACCTACACAGCACAGCACAGCTAGATCATTTGATACAATTTTGCTCTGCTCAAACCAGTCAGTGACTTAACAAGTCTACTGCAAGAGCCTCGGTTCGTCAAAGTGAATTAAAAATTCTGTTCCATTGTGCCTGATTTGGAAAGGTGTGATACTTTTACCAGCTTTCAATAATTAGCATTTGCCTGTTCCCATCCTGGTAAATACTACAGAAGAGCTTTTAATTGTTCAGACAGTTTTCAACGTGCACACTTATTTACCCAGGTTTGTTCGTACTGCCCTGGATGTGACCACTTCAGCAAGAGGATCACGTCTTCTGCCCTACACCATGTACAGCTATCCTACCTGCTGCAAACCATGCTATACTTGATTTTCTGAGGGAAATACTCAAGAATTTTAGTAGGAAGCTTTCGACCTCCTGCATTCAAATGCAAGCGTGGTGAATGGGGGAAGTCAGGTGACTCTGTGTCCCCGCTATATCAAAGGAAAAAACAAAACAACGAACATGTCCTGAACTCATGCAAAGCATAGCTGACCATGGAAGGTACACATGGAAGCACAATCACGTTCTTAAAGAAATCACACAAGTATTCTGTAATGCCATAAAAAAACCGCTACTAGAAGCTCTGGCATCCTTCTACATGGCAGGAAACAGCAAATTGTGGCCCGAAAAAATCTGTGAAATCTGAAGCATGGAAGCCAAGTTTATTGAATGAAGCAGATGACGGGGAGTGCACGGCAGGTCTTTCAGAACATAGGAAAAAAATATATAGATCTCTACATCCTTTTTGTCGAGCTCACCAAGGCGTTTGACACAGTGTCACGCCCAGGACTTCCCATAATTAGAGTCCCTCCCAAGATGGTCAAAATAATCAGATCCTTTCACGATGGTATGAACACAAGATTAGTCAACAGCTGTGAAGATGATGAGTTCCCTGTCACTAATGGAGTCGAGCAAGGTGCGTTCTTGCTCCAACACTCTTGAGCTTCCTTTTTAGCATGATGCTTCTCTCTGCCTTTAAAGATTCAGGTCCAGGCATCCAAATCACATACAGGACAGATAGATGTATCTTCAATGCTCAACGCCTGAAGGCAAAGACGAAAGTCACCACATCACTTGTTCGTGACCTTCTGTACATGTATGCTGATGACTGTGCTATAGTTGCCCACTCAGAGGATGACTTTCAAAGACTTACATATTCTCTGTCTGTGGCCACTAAGTGCTTTGGACTCACAATAAGCATCAAGAAGACTGAAGTCATGCTTCAACCTGCAGAAGGATCAACAGCACACATGTTTGAAATAAAGATCGATGGCAAGGTTCTTAACCATGTTGACACCTTCACCTATCTTGGTAGCTGTCTCTCCTCTTCAAATAGTCTTGTTAAGGCAAGTGCTTCCTATGGCAGACCCAACAAGCGAGTATGGAACGAAAGGGGCTTGAAACTGGAGACGAAGTGTGCAGCATACAGAGCAGTAGTCCTGACTGCATTGCTGTATGGATGCGATTCCTGGACTCTCTACATAGGCATGTCAAGCTACTAACTCAGTTTCACCAGCACTGCCTCCGACGTATCTTAAACATCAAATGGTACAACAGAGTCTCAAACGTGAATGTACTTTTGCAAGCCCAGATGCCAAGCATAGATGCACTGCTAACACAGTCTCAGCTAAGATAGTCTTGCATATATATATGTTATATTCATCACCATCATCATCTCGTGTGCATGCAGGATAACATGTTTCCAAAGCAGTTCTTGTATGGTGAACTGCCAAAGGGCCATCGACCAAGAGGATGGCCAAAGCTTCGCTACAAAGACACCCTGAAAAAATCCCTCCAGAAATATGACATTGACGAAGAACAAAGTGAAATCATGGCCACAAACAGGTCTGAATGTAGGCAAGCTATTCGCAAGGGAACAGAAGCTTATGAAAATGAAAGACAAAGCAGCCAAGTGGAAAAGCATGCAGTAATAAAGGCCAGAACTAACTATGCAGAGCGTTCCATTGAGTGTCCAGTATGCGGCCGCCTGTGTGCATCAGACTATGGCTTGAGGTCGACATGAGGGCACACAAATAAAATGCTAGGTTGGATTTTATCGATCACGATAGTCGACCATATATATATATGTATATGTATATGTATATGTATATATATAGATAGGCATATATACAGATATATACATATATATATATATATATATATACATATATATACATATACATATACATTCCTGCGACTCGTGTTTTAAGTTATTTTTCAAACATGGTTTGTCAATAAAAAAAATAATAACGTATACACACACACACATACCACACACACACACACACACACACACAACACACACAACACACACACACACACACACACACACACAACACACACACACACACACACATATCTATATATGTATATATATATATATACAGGGGGGTGCAAAAGTAGGTATACAGTTATGAAAAAAGAAAACACGTACAATACTCATTGCATTTATTATACAAACAAATGAATATTGCATATACATGTAATAACAAGCACAGCCTTAATCCCTCAGATACTCAAACTGCTTGCCGTTGGTATTCACACACTCCTCTAATCGAGAGCGGACGCTCATGCACACTCTAGCACAAAAATCTTTATCAGCATCAATTTCTTGATAAGCCTGCAAGATGAACTGAATCATGTCATTAACAGTGCGCAGCTTGTGTGCGAAAACTCTTTCCTTTACATATCCTTCCAAAAAGAAGTCCATCTGTCTTCCTGTATTGTTTTAAAATCCATTTGCGCTCCTCGTCTGTCAAATTACCAGCCATGGTTACATTAAATTGCCGCTTTACCTGCAAATTTTTTTTTTTAAATTAAAAAGTTAGGATAAAAATACATGCATATTATTAGTTACGATAAAATATAATTATTGACACTGAAAATATCGAAAATAAGGCCAAGTAACTTAATGTGCTAAAAATTTTAATGAATTAAGCATTACAATAATGATGTGATACTTACTGTATACCTACTTTTGCACCCCCCTGTATATATGTATGTATGTATGTACATGTATATAATGTATATATATATATATATGTATATATATATATATATATATGTATATATCATCACCATCATCATCATCATCATCATCATCATCATCATCATCATGTGCCGTGCCACAGGTTCGTGTTGGCGTTCAAGGTCCTCCATACAAATCAATCCCTTGTCACTGCAAATGCATCTCCCATCCGCTCTGTCCTCAGCCACCTGGCAAGCCATCCAAATATATGTATACACACATATTTATATATGTATATACGTATGCAGGTATGTTTGTATATCATCACTTCATGTGTTTTAAAAACACCGATGTGAAGACGTTTTGAATCATGGTTTTCATGAAATTATGTGTGGAGACATAAATGTATGTAGATAAGTATAGTGATGTTTTTGTATTATGCTTGTGTCTGTTGTTCAAATGTGTTGCTTATGTGTGCTCTAGTGATGCTGAGGTTAATCATTTGATACATGTCTTTCTAGTATTGTTGTTACCATTATCATTCTTATTGACAATATAATTTTATAGTTATTTATTATCATTATTGTTATTGTTATAATCAATATGTCGAAATAATACGGGAAGCGGAAGTTTACCTGTTATAAGCTACAGCTCAATGGGCGTAGAGTATAGCACCAGGTGCTGTTTCCAATGGTGTGAAAGATTATTGGATCTCACCGGACAGTTGCTGCCTGCTTACGCTGGGCACCCCTTAACCAAATAGGTGTTGTACTGTCACAGGCTGCCTTCTCCACTGGGTGCTTGGAGATTAGGAAAACTCCGACAAACAGACTGCAAGACCTGCACCAGGCAAAACAAGAAAGAAAACCAAACATAAACAAAAAAGGCCAGTTCTCAAATAGGGATGTTGGAACGTCCATACAACGACAACAGGGCCATCAGTGAACCTCCAAGACAGCAATGCAAGAAAGACAAATGCCATCAACGACGAGCACCTGAGACTACAGGTAGACATGGCCGCTTTGCAAGAAACGTTTTTGACTTGGTCAGCAGGGATGGACTGTTCAACATTCTTCTGAAAATAGGATGCCCTCTAAAGCTGCGCAGCCTGATCAGAACATTCCACGTCAATATGAAGGCAACCATCCACTGTGAGGCAAACATGTCTGAACCCTTTGACATCAAAAGCGGCATCAAGCACGGCTGTGTCCTTGCTCCCATCCTGTTCCGCATCTTCTTGTCTTTGCTCCTGAAGCATGCTTTTGGGAGTGTAACAGAAGGAGTGTACCTAAGCACCAGATCTGACGGGCGACTCTTTAACCTGACAAGACTGAAAGCGAAGGCAAAGGTGCGCGAGGTC
>JAPXFY010000030.1:41764942-41795194 GCA_030674185.1 Monoplex corrugatus | reverse complement strand
ACAGATTACATTGATTTATCTACTTGTACAGATTACATTGATTTATCTACTTGTACAGATTACATGATTATCTACTTGTACAGATTACATGGATTATCTATTGTACAGATTACATTGATTTATCTACTTGTACAGATTACATTGATTATCTACTTGTACAGATTACATTGATTATCTACTTGTACAGATTACATTGGATTATCTACTTGTACAGATTACATTGATTTATCTACTTGTACAGATTACATTGATTTATCTACTTGTACAGATTACATTGATTTATCTACTTGTACAGATTACATTGATTTATCTACTTGTACAGATTACATTGATTTATCTACTAGTACAGATTACAGTGGATTATCTACTTGTACAGATTACATTGATTTATCTACTTGTACAGATTACATTGATTTATCTACTTGTACAGATTACAGTGATTTATCTACTTGTACAGATTACATTGATTTATCTACTTGTACAGATTACATTGATTTATCTACTTGTACAGATTACAGTGGATTATCTACTTGTACAGATTACATTGATTTATCTACTTGTACAGATTACATTGATTTATCTACTTGTACAGATTACATTGATTTATCTACTTGTACAGATTACATTGATTATCTACTTGTACAGATTACATTGATTATCTACTTGTACAGATTACATTGATTTATCTACTTGTACAGATTACATTGATTTATCTACTTGTACAGATTACATTGATTTATCTACTTGTACAGATTACATTGATTTATCTACTTGTACAGATTACATTGATTTATCTACTTGTACAGATTACATTGATTTATCTACTTGTACAGATTACATTGATTTATCTACTTGTACAGATTACATTGATTTATCTACTTGTACAGATTACATTGATTTATCTACTTGTACAGATTACATTGATTTATCTACTTGTACAGATTACATTGATTTATCTACTTGTACAGATTACATTGATTTATCTACTTGTACAGATTACATGATTATCTACTTGTACAGATTACATTGATTTATCTACTTGTACAGATTACAGTGGATTATCTACTTGTACAGATTACAGTGATTTATCTACTTGTACAGATTACATTGATTTATCTACTTGTACAGATTACAGTGGATTATCTACTTGTACAGATTACATTGATTATCTACTTGTACAGATTACATTGATTTATCTACTTGTACAGATTACAGTGGATTATCTACTTGTACAGATTACATTGATTTATCTACTTGTACAGATTACATTGATTTATCTACTTGTACAGATTACATTGATTATCTACTTGTACAGATTACAGTGATTTATCTACTTGTACAGATTGACAGTGATTATCTACTTGTACAGATTACATTGATTTATCTACTTGTACAGATTACATTGATTTATCTACTTGTACAGATTACATTGATTTATCTACTTGTACAGATTACATGATTTATCTACTTGTACAGATTATCATTGATTTATCTACTTGCACAGATTACATTGATTTATCTACTTGTACAGATTACAGTGGATTATCTACTTGTACAGATTACAGTGGATTATCTACTTGTACAGATTACAGTGGATTATCTGCTTGTACAGATTACAGTTGATTATCTACTTGTACAGATTACAGTGGATTATCTACTTGTACAGATTACAGTGAATCATCTACTTGTACAGATTACAGTGGATTATCTGCTTGTACAGATTACAGTGGATTATCTGCTTGTACATATTACAGTTGATTATCTGCTTGTACACATTACGTGTGATTATCTGCTTGTACAAATTACAGTGGATTATCTGCTTGTACAGATTACAGTGGATTATCTGCTTGTACAAATTACAGTGGATTATCTGCTTGTACAGATTACAGTGGATTATCTGCTTGTACACATTACGGTGGATTATGTGCTTGTAGAGATTACAGTGAATTATCTACTTGTACAGATTTAGTGGATTATCTGCTTGTACAGATTACAGTGGATTATCTGCTTGTACAGATTACAGTGGATTATCTGCTTGTACATATTACGGTGGATTATGTGCTTGTACAAATTACAATGAATTATCTGCTTGTACAGATTACAGTGGATTATCTACTTGTACAGATTACAGTGGATTATCTACTTGTACAGATTACAGTGGATTATCTGCTTGTACACATTACGGTGGATTATGTGCTTGTAGAGATTACAGTGAATTATCTACATTGTACAGATTATAGTGGATTATCTGCTTGTACAGATTATAGTGGATTATCTGCTTGTACAGATTACAGTGGATTATCTGCTTGTACAGATTATAGTGGATTATCTGCTTGTACAGATTATAGTGGATTATCTGCTTGTACAGATTACAGTGGATTATCTGCTTGTACAGATTACAGTGGATTATGTGCTTGTACAAATTACAGTGGATTATCTGCTTGTACAGATTATAGTGGATTATCTGCTTGTACAGATTACAGTGGATTATCTGCTTGTACAGATTACAGTGGATTATCTACTTGTGCACATTATAGTGGATTATCTGCTTGTGCACATTATAGTGGATTATCTGCTTGTGCACATTATAGTGGATTATCTGCTTGTGCACATTATAGTGGATTATCTGCTTGAACAGATTACAGTGGATTATCTGCTACCACAGTAGTAAGAAATGTAGGGAGAGCTGAACAGCAGGTCTCCAGAGTAAAGTTCTGTCTAACAAATATTTTCACCGTAAACTCCTTACACTCTAAGAGGACCAGGCCACATCTAGGTCATGACTCTTGGATAACTCTCTGCTGTCGCCATAATTTTTTTTATTAGAAATTTGTCCTCCACCTGGAATTGAACCCTGGCATCCAAGGTGGTCAGGCGTCTCAAAGTCAAGTCACCCTTGTGACGGAATTCTGAACAAATTAACTATCAGACAATGGCACCATATTGGGGAATTTTAAGTCTAGTGAAGTTCATTTTTGTTCCTCCTCAACTGGATCCATCTGGAACACTGTTCATCTGCCTGTGACATTGTCTTTAAGGCCCTGGTCTTCTCCTTTCCTACACATCAAGTGCTGCTTTATGAGGTCATAGGCTGATATGCCTGTCAACCCCTTTGTTACAACTTCTATGATGAAATCATTTGTTGGAAAGCTAGATGGCCTCAAGTTCCTGTATAGACCGACATACTTTCATTCTTGTAGATATAGGCTTCCCCAAATGGTGATTTCGCTCTAGCATTTTGAACATTTTTGTCTTTAAATCATGCGGTGTTGGTTGCTTGTTCTCAAACATTTTCTCTGGCGTTGCAGGCTGCACCATGCCCTGGATTTCAAGTGATGGCTTGCTCTGAAGGTCGGGATATGTTTTCCTGAGGTGTACTTCCAGAGCTTCTTGGTCCACTGTCAGTGTGTAGATTTGGTGAACTGGAAGTGGTCTATGAAGAAAACAATCTAGGATCTTCTTCTTTGTGCTTCTTTTCCCCCTTCCTGATTGTGCTTTTCTGAGGGCGCTGTATTTCACTTTGCGGTTTTTCCATAGTTTCTCTAACCCTTGCTTTTCAACTTCTGCAGCAGTCTTTATTTGATTTTGTTTTTAGAAACCTTTTTTTTTCTTCTAATATCCTCCATCTGATACTAACTTCTGTATTTTTGAGGAAGTGTTTCCACTTTTGACTGCTTTACTCCATAGGTTTCCCTACATGTTGACTATGTAGTATCTCTAAGTGTGGCTAGTTTTAGTTCCAAAGTGTTCTTCTTCTCAGCGCATTTAATATGTAAACTATTTCCCTGCTCAGCCTCACCATTCCTCAGTTATAGCGTGAGCATCAACAAGAATGTTTGTTCACTGAAAATCTCGATTTATAGTAAGGCAGCTCGTAACGTGACTCTGTGCAGTTGTGTCACCGTCTTATTGATTGTAAACACACACAGGTGTTCTGCATCCAGGTTACATGCCTTACATGCCGAAGTGCTCTGACATACACACTGACACACACACATACACACACACACACACACTCTCTCTCTCTCTCTCTCTCTCTCCACACACACACACACACACACTGTCTCTCTCTCTCACACACACACACACATCTCACACACACACACACACTCACACACACACTCACACACACACACACACACACACACACCACACACACACTCGCTCACGCACGCACACACACACACACACTCACTTACTCACACATACACACACACTCACACACTCCACACACACACACACACACACACACACACACACACACACACACAACACACACTTACACACACACACACACACAAACACACACTTACTCACATACACACATGCACACACTTACCCACACACACACACACACTCACCACACACACCACCACACACACACACACACACACACACACACACACACACACACACACACACGCATGCACGCACACAGAAATAAAAGCGTAGGCTGATTTAAATCGCTGAAATGTCCAGCAATTTATCAGTAGAATGTTATATTTGCACGATGTTATTTCTGTAGCTGAAGGTTGTGTCGCACATCAAATATGGATATGGCACAGTCTTTTAATTACAGAAACAACTTGACAAAATCTCTACAACAATGTTTCAGAAGTTAATAATGATCGTTGTCTCTTCGTGAGTGTCATCTCGGTAAAACCATTCAGGAAATATTTATTATTGCTTGCTTTTCTGTATCTTATTTCCATTAATTGTTTTATAACACGCTTCAATATTTCACATAACACGTTCCATTTCATCTTACTCAAAACTGTTTCTTCAGCCACTCTGTCATCACGGCTGTGCAAAACTGGCCAAATCGTTCTCTTTAGTTTACCTGCAGACGGCAAAGCCTGGCATTCCAGAGTGGGGGAAGGGGTGGGATGCGGGGTCGAGATAGGGTCACGGCAGTAGCTGCGGATGAATCCCTTCTTTGTCTGTATTAAAACTTGATCATTTCACCCGATCTTCTCCTGCCTGTAGACACGGAACCTAAGATATCTGGATGTTGATTTTTTGTGATTTACAAGTTTGTTCTAAGTGCTTGCGTTACGTCTAAGAATTAGAATTTGTACCATTGACTGAAGTTTGCAATCTACAAATTTTTGCAGTGACTATGTGTTCAGCTGCTGTGCTTTTTTGTTAAAACGTGTATTCTTCACGTGTTGAAACTTCTAATTCCACTGATGCTGATTTTTTGTTCCCCCCCCCCCTTTTTTTTTTAATCGTTTTCTCATCCTTTTGTTCTCGTTTTATTTCATCTTTTTTTTTTTTTGACGTTGACTTGGAGACTGGTTTCCAAATATATATGTGATGCTGAAGTGTTGAGGTGTATGAAGTTAAGTGAAAGTTTAAGAATAAGTTACTCACTATAATCTGCTTTGAACATCACATCATTCAGTCTTGTACTCAGAGCACTGTTGTGAGAGAACTGAACAGTTTTGTTGTTTTGATTGTAGTTCTTTCCTTACGTATTAGTGTTAAGTGTTGTGTGTATAATTGAACAATGGCTGTTGTTTATGAACACACTGCATTTTTGCACAATGAGAGACTTCAGTCTTTGTGTCGAGCATGTGGTGGGCGTTCCAGCAAAAAAAAAAAAACAACAACAACAAAGCCCAGGGCTCCCATTCTCTGTCAGTATGTGCTCATAGTGCTATGCACGGCTGAGAAAACTGAAGATGTCGTCTGTTTCATCGAAAACAATAATGAAAACCAGTCTGTCTGATGTGGAGAAGGTGGCACCGATGTGGGTTAACTTTGATGCAGCCTTGTCTGTTCACCAGTGTTCCGTTTGCTCCATGTTTGTCAGTCAAACAAAGGGAGGAAGGCCAGCCAAGAGAAAGAGAAGCTCACAACAAATTGACTGACATGTGCAGTTGAGTGTACACTATTCCTTACTGTATTAAAACTTCAACCTGCATTCAACACACACCCGGCAGTGTGTGATGACCAACCTCTTGACCCCAATTCAGTGGAGTAATTAAAACGCGCATCTCTCCTCTCAGGTTCAGGTCGAAAACTTTCAAGTAAGTGGAGGTGCACGCTGGCATGCTGTAGTTTGTGTGGCATGTTGTCCTGTGTGCATAGAAACTGTCAGGACTGCAATAACGGCGGTTTAAAACAGCACAATTTTGTGAAATCGGAAATTATCCGTCTCCGTACTTGTGACTGTGCATGTATTTGAACTAACACTGCAGTCTGCTTTGCCAGTCAAACATATTCGTGTTTGGTGTCATTTTAAAGCTCGTGGTTCTGGCCATCCAGCTATCTACAATACACTCTAGTTTGGCCAAAGCGCTTAAAAAAATGTAGCATTTGAAGTCATACCCATTTCCCCCAGTTAAATGCCAGATGTCAGCTATGGCTGCTGACAGGCGAGATATAAACAATCTGCCCAGAGAAGACAGGCATCATGGTCGGGTCACGCATAGGTCAGCGCGCTCGGCTCAGCAACTAAAGGGAAGGGTTGGAACAGCAATGTCAAAACTGAAAATATAACAAGACGTAAAGAAACAGACTTTGGTTGTTACAATGTATAATCCGGTGTTTCAGGGTGCCATGCCTGGTTTTTGAACATTTTGTTTCGTAAAAACAGTGTTTACTTGACTATCTATCTGTCTAAGTATCTATTTATCTATCCATTATATATGTACACACACACACAGAACACACACACACACACACACACACACACACACACACACACACACATACACATATAATAATAAAAAATTATATATATATATACACATATATATGTATACATACATGCATACATACATACATACATACATACATACATACATACATACATACATACATACATACATACATACATACATACATACACACATACATTCCCCTTTCCTCATAAAATGGCTCATAAATGTTGCCTGTCTTTTCCTAATCTTCCTTATGAATGATCTTCTTGAGTCTGCCTCCATCAAGACTGTCTGGTTTGTTTTCTTTGCTGTCCATGGAACTCCCAACATTCTTCTTAAAAACCACATCTCGACTGCCTCAATCTTATTCTGGCTTTGCTTGTTGACTGTCCATGCTTCACAACCGTATAACATTATCGGTTCTATAGAACATTCAAGAACTCTCTTCCTGATGTTAATTGTTAGGCATTTGTTGGTAAGAATGCTTTTCATCTTTTTGAATGCTGATTTGGCTTGGCCGATTCTGCTGGTTATTTCTGATGAACATCTGCCATCTGGTGAAATGATCGTTACCAGATATTTGAACTTAACAACCCGTCTAAAGGTTGTGCCGTTTGCTGTTATTTGGAGGTAGCAGTAGACTGAAGAAACACCAGTAAACCTGGTGACGTGTGCACAAGAGGTCTGTGACTACTGACCAGACAGTAAGTGTGGGATGTTTTGACCTTGACCAGCTACTACACAGAGCTGAACGTGCTGTCACAGAAAAGCAGGCAGACGTCAACATTATACCGCAGTTCCCAAGTCACACAGCAATCACACCCAACAGCAAACTATTGAGCGAGTATTCAGCACTTAGGGCTAGATGAACATGCCACATACTGCTTTCCTGTCTACAGAGATGACTGGGCTTTGATGCTGCATTCCATTCCAAACAACCTTTCCTCATTCTTATCTCGTGGGGCCCAGTAGCTTGGTTGGTTTGAGCGTCGGATTCACATGTTAGTGGTTGTGGGTTCGAATCCGGGGTAGGCTACATTAAAACTGGCCTTCTCAATGTGCCCCATCTTAACATCATTGTTGTTCTGTGGTGTCAGTATAGGATTAGATAAGTCCCCCCCCCCCCCCGCATTAAAACTGGCCTTCTCACTATCCCAGCATAGCATCATAGTTGTTCTTGGTACACAAAATGAAAGAGGGGGGAAGCTTGTAGAATGGGCACAGATGAATGACTTCATAGTAGGAAACACCTGGTTTGAGCAGCCTAACAGAAGAAAATGGACTTGGATGAGTCCAGGAGATAATACCAAAAATCAAATTGACTACATCCTGATCAACAAAAGATTTAGAAATACGTTACTGTCAGCAAAAACACTACCAGGCGCAGACTGCAACAGTGACCACAATCCGGTAGTGGGAAGGTTTAGACTGAAATTGAGGAAAAGGAAACAGACCAAAAGCAACATCAAACTAAACCTTGGACTCTTAAAGTCAGATGAAATGATACGTAAAAAATTTAATGTTCATGTTCAAAACAAATTCAGTGCTCTGGAAGACGTTGGTGACAGTGAGGAGCAATGGACAAAGTTGAGAAGTTCTATAAATGAAGCTTGTGAAGAAATCCCTAAGGCAAATAGAAAAGCAAAAAAGAGTTGGATGACTAATGAAATTTTGGGCCTGATGGAGGAAAGGAGGAAAGCAAAGAGAAACGAGGAGATATACAGGAAGATAAACAAAGAAATCAGGTATAGGTGCAGTGAAGCTAAGGAAGCTTGGCTGAATACAAAATGCAAAGAGATAGAAGAACGACACAAAATGAAAGAAATTGTCCACAGGAAAAATACATGCACATCAACTGGTTGCTTAAAATCGAAAGATGGCACGCTTATCATGGAAAAAGACAAAATATTAGACAGATAGGGAGAGTACATTAAAGACCTTTTTGAGGATGACAGAAACGAAGAACACATTATAAAAAAGAAATTTGAAGGACCACCCATAATGAAAGATGAAGTTAGAGCAGCACTGAAAAAGATGAAACCAGGAAAAGCCCCAGGACCAGACAACATTACTACAGAGATGATTGAAGCCCTGGAGGAATTTGGCATAGAAAAAATAACAGTCCTCCTAAATGAAATTTATGACACTGGAAAAATCCCCAAAGATATGTCAAAATCAATTTTCATTGCACTTCCAAAGAAGACAGGCGCTATAGAATGCGAACTCCATCGCACAATCAGTTTGATGAGTCATGTAACAAAACTCCTGTTAAGAATAATCATGATGAGGACAAGGAATAGAATCAAAAGAGAAATAGCAGAAGAACAGTGTGGATTTGTGGAGGGGAGAGGAACTATTAATGCCATATACATCCTAAGAACTATCATAGAGAGGTCAATTGAGATGCATAAGGATTTGTATTTATGCTTTGTTGACTATACCAAGGTTTTCGATCGGGTAAGACATGATGAATTGATCAACAAACTGGAGAGACTCAATGTCGATGGAAAAGATCTACGTATAATCAGGAATATGTACTGGGAACAAACAGCTGCAATGAGAATAGAAAACAATATAAGCTCTTTTCAAAACATCAAAAGAGGAGTCAGACAGGGTTGTGTTTTGTCACCAGATCTGTTCTCACTATATAGCGAAAACATCATGAGAAACCTAGAAGAAGACCCAGGATTAAAGGTTGGAGTGAAAATGATAAACAACATTCGGTACGCAGATGACACCGTGCTAATTGCAGAAAATGAAAGGGACCTACAAAACCTTGTGAATATACTAGAAACAGAAAGCAAAGGTAAGGGGTTGGAACTAAACAGCAAGAAGACTTAAGTCATGGTGATCAGTAAAAAACATGAAATCCCCTCATGCAAAATAACAGCAAATGGCACAACCTTGACACAGGTTAATAAGTTGAAATAACTTGGAACGGTCATTTCATCAGACGGCAGATGCACATCGGAAATAGCTGGCAGAATCGGCCAAGCCAAAACACCATTCAAGAAGATGACAAGCATTCTTACCAACAAATACCTATCAATTAACATCAGAAAGAGTCCTTGAATGTTATATAGAACCAATACTGTTGTACGGATGCGAGGCGTGGACAGTCAGCAAGCAAAGCCAAAGCAGGATCGAGGCAGCCGAGATGTGGTTTCTCAGAAGAATGTTGAGAGTTCCATGGACAGCAAAGAAAACAAACGAGACAGTCTTGATGGAGGCAGACACAAATAGATCACTCATAAGAAAGATTAGGAAAAGACAAGCAACATTTATAGGCCATTTTATGAGGAAGGGGGATTTGGAGCACCTGGTCACAACGGGAAAACTGGAGGGAAAGAGAACACCAGCTAGACCCAGAGAGAGAATGCTGGACAGACTTGCAGAGTGGCTGGGGATGAGGAGGGTGGGGGAGATGCTGGGGGCAACGAGAGATAGAGATGGTTGGAAGTCCATGGTCGCCAACGCCATGCGGCAGGGCACCTGGTGATCATGATGAGTCCAGTTTGTGTCAATGTACCCATGTTATTGTTAGAGAGATACTGATTGTAGCATAAAGTTTATGTGTTGTCTTTGTAGCGTATTTATTTATTTGTAAAATTATTCATTTGTTACACGAACCTGCACAAAAGTGCACGAGATCTGCAAGTACGGGAGACTATACGAATTACGATATCACTTGTAATGGATATGGCGGATCACTCTTCAATAGCGTGTTTACATGTACAAAGTGTTGATGAATACACGTTGTCATGAATTTCAGATACATTATGTTTGGTCCATGGAACCTTGTTTATGATTATTGCAACAAAATAAGATTACATGATTGAATAGTGATCCTATTTTGTGACACATGGAACGATGGTTGAATAGTGCATAGCTGTGTATGGGTTTACATATATCACAGGGGATAATACAATTCACAGGAACTGTTATGGCACATAGCAATACAGGACAGTCATAACGTCCTGAAGACACACTGTGCGAAAATACAAACTCTTGTCTTTGAAACAAATGATGCACAGTACACACACACACACACACACACACACACACACACACACACACACACACACAACACACACACACACACACACACACACACAACACAACACACACACACACACACACACTCTTTCTCTCTCTCTCTCTCTTTCTCTCTTTCTCTCTCTCTCTGATTTTGTTTTTGGTGAGGTGGGTGGATTGGGAGTTTGTTTGGTTTAGGGGATAGTTTGGTGGTTGGGGCGTTTCTTGGGGCGCTGGTTTGCTTACAGGGAACGATTCTTTGTCTCACAACCTGCTGTTGGTGAAGACATCACCGTTGTCAGGGTTCATCACACCTAAAGGGAATTACGGTACACAGAATAAACGCAGGCTTTTGACATGTACAGGGACATTTCTGTCACAGCTGGACATGCCATTATGACCAGCCTGAGGAAAATGGTGACGCACTATCCAGATATGCATGTTGAACTGTATACGGTCAACAATACTGGATCTCGTACCTTCGTGTGGGGCTCCTTAGCGCATTGGAAGAATAAGTGTGTGTTCCACTCCCCAACACTTAGAGTTCTGTACAACAACTATCAATGTCTGGACGTACCGTGTTTCAGACTGTTCTTTTCATTTCACTCTGAAAGCCAAACGCCCCAAAAGTTACACAGTGGACTGTTCAACTGTTCTGTTGATCACTATTCCACCTTTCAGCACCACCTGGACTGTAACCTAAAGTCAGAGTGTAAAGATGGACAGGATGAAACAGAACACTGTCCCTTCAGCAGTACTGGTTGTCAGGGTTTGGTAGCGTTATGTAAACATTGCTATAAATTTGTTTTCCTTCAAGACGCAAATTTTAATAATTATGATTTGTTAGGTACCTTGAACAACTATTGCACGTCTTTGGGAGGTATGACTGGCATGCCCAGATGTGAGGATTGGTCTGAGACTGTTGACAATTTCACCAATCCATATCGGTATATCCCTGAGTTCATATGGGTCGGCTTGACCGTTGGCGACGCGTTGTTTCCTAAAATGTACAGAAAGAACGTCATCAGTAAAGACAGGACCGTTTTTTACCATTCTTTCAAGTTTCGAGAGGCAGTGCTTGTTGACAGTGGACAAGATGTAGTATGTATCTGCAGACATGAAGGTAGGTTTATAGCATATCGCTGTTATAGTTATCGACATAAGCCCAGTGCAGTGTGTGAAGTTAGGACAAATCAGATCCACCATCCTTCACAAGCAATAACGTTGACCAGGACCCCTTTTCCTACCCACACACATCACTCTCTGATGACGTGTCCTGATGGTCACATGACACACACATTTCTACTGTGTGGTTCATATCAGTATGACAGGTGCGGTCAAGGTCACACATCTTCTTGTATCTTTTCTGATCATTTGTCACACACGCATGGTGTGCTTGATTCAACGGTTGATTACGTCACTTTTGTCCCTTTATTTACCTGTGATGATGATGTCAACACGCTGTCATATACCCTGGTATGTAACTTCGTACAAGACTGTCAGGATCAGAGTGATGAGTCTTTCTGTGAGCATCCTCCTTGTGTCAACATGTTTACCTGTACTAACGGTCAGTGTGTGTCCTATGATGTTGTCTGTGACCGAGTGTTTCATTGTCAGGACGAATCAGATGAGGTGAACTGTGATGGTTACAGATACAAAAAGTTTGACAGGGCACCAGTTTTTCCATCTCTGTTCTCGTTGATTTTGATAATATCAACATTTTTGTTTCAACCCCTCTAAAGTCCAATGAGTCCTGTCCTGACAGCCACTATCGTTGTCCTGGTAAGTTCAATGACTGTCTGCCGTCTACACACGATGCAATGGAATGTTCGACTGTATGGGCCATGAGGATGAAGAGGGATGTAATAAACTGACGTGTCCAGGGTTCTTTCGATGCAGAACCTCCATAATATGTCTACATGGTGAATACCTGTGTGATGGCTGGCCTCAATGCCCGCTGTTTGATGATGAATTGCTGTGTGATGTGACCTGTCCTGTGGGCTGTCTGTGTCAAGGTCACACATTTCTGTGTTATCAACGTTTCTCTACTCACCTCTTCTCACAGCTCCGTTATTTGGATGCCACAGGTACAGGAATGAGTCTGTCTGATGTGAGTAACAATGCCTACCTTATTCGTCTGATTCTTGCCCAGTGTTCTTTGACTGTCCTATCCTACATGAAGTTGCCCAACTTACAGTTTCTTGACCTCAATGGCAACAAAATACAACATGTCAACATGACTCATTTTGTTGGTTTGGAAAACCTACAGACACTGTTCCTGTCCAACAATCCCATCACCTCACTCTACTCTGATCCCTCATCTAATGTTTTTCAAAGTGTACTCACGACGATAGATCTGTCATACACCACACTGACAGTGTTTGACACCAAAGTTTTGTCCAAGTTCTTGAATTTGCACAAACTGAATTTAACGTTTACTACAATCAATGCTGTCAGCAATGGTGGTTTTCAGTTTACACTGAAGTTAACAGGATTGTACATGGAAGGTAGTCCTGTGAAAACGTTTCCACCTGACATATTCAAAGATCTTTTCCATCTCCGTGTCATGTCGACACTGAATTATAAATTGTGCAGCAAAGAAATTCTACCACATAACTTTGATGATACGTTTTGCTTTTCACCCAAAGACGACATTTCATCATGTGAAGATTTACTTCAATCAGCAATGTACCGAGTGTTTCTCTGGCTGATCAGCTGTCTGTCAGTGTTTGGTAACATCTTCTGTTTTGTTGTACGTTTGTGTGCACAGAAAAAGACATCTTCAAGTGGCTTTAGTGTGTTTGTCACCAACCTGACCATGGCTGACTTTCTGATGGGCGTCTACATTGCTATTATTGGTGTAGCTGATGAACTTTTCCGTGGTAAATATCTTTATCATGATGAAACATGGACGAACAGTGTGGCCTGTAAGGTGGCTGGTTTTCTGTCTCTGCTGTCGAGTGAAGTATCAGCTCTGACCATCTGGCTCATCACACTGGATCGTTTTATTGTTCTTCGTTTTCCATTCAGCACCATGCGATTTGGGAGAATAACAGCAGCAGTGGCTTGTCTGCTGACTTGGTTGGTTGGCTGGCTTTGTTGCCTTGTTGCCTTTACTTCCATTGACCTCACACTGGGAGTTCTACAGTCAGACAGGTATCTGTATTCCACTCCCAGTCACCCACAATTTTTTCAAAGGATGGATATATTCCTTTGGAGTTTTGATTGTTTTTAATTTCATTCTGTTTATGCTGATCTCAGCTGGCCAAGCTTTTATCTACTGGTCAATACAAAAGAATGCATTGAGAACTAACACGACCAAAGCATCACGAGACATAACTATAGCTCGGCGGTTGATCACTGTGGCTGTAACAGATTTCATGTGCTGGTTTCCCATTGGACTGTGTGGATTTTTGGCACTGGCTGGTATTCCTATGCCTGGAGAGGGAAATGTCGCCTTGGCTATATTCGTACTGCCCTTAAACTCTGCTCTAAATCCTTTTGTATACACCTTTAATACACTGGCAGAAAAACGAAGAAAATCTCAAGAAACAGAGCTTTTAAAGTGGCTGCAATCTCACACTGATTTTGGTGACAGTAAATAACTACAATATGGATTTGTTCCATGTTATAATAAAATATATGGTAGTCTGGAGCACTTTGAGTACAGTATCATTCTGTTCATTAAACAGCATGTAGTAGTAGTTTCATCACCGTATTATGGCTGGCTACTCGACAGAAACATTTCCAGGTAATCTGGCTTGCATAGAATACATAGTGCAACTCGTTTTTGTATTTTTCTTCCTTTATAGTAGAGATTAGGGACATTTTTCATAGTATTCAGAATGTGTGTGTGTGTGTGTGTGTGTGTGTGTGTGTGTGTGTGTGTGTGTGTGTGTGTGTGTGTGTGTGTGTGTGTGTGTTGTGTGTGTGTGTGTGTGTGTGTGTGTGTGTGTTGTAATGTCTGTTTGTCTGTCTGTCTTGTCTGTAATGTCAGTAGGCCATCAAAGTTTATGTTAACCTGCCAATGACTGGAATTGTTATGTTGATGGGCTGTCTGTCTGTACAACTGTTACTGAATGAATCTTTAATGTCAACAAGATTGTCACACTGTACTGACTAAATCTCTAAACGTCAACAAGGTGTCTCACTGCTACTGACTGAATCTCTAAATGTCAACAAGATTGTCTCACCACTACTGACTGAATCTCTAAACGTCAACAAGATTGTCTCACCGCTACTGACTGAATCTCTAAACGTCAACAAGATTGTCTCACCTCTACTGACTGAATCTCTAGCAACTTTTGATCAAAGGTGTTGAGCGTTTCGTATTTGCCAATTCAAAATGTGGGAGCAAACGTCAAGAAGTATCTAAATCAACACATTTTAAAGACAATGTGTAAACAGCACTTCATCAAGAACTTTTCAAAATACGTTACAACTTAGTGTTACCATTGCAACTTGTTAATATTGTTTTCAAGGCTATTGAAATCATTGCGTTTAAAGCCTGTTCAAGTATACTATGAAAATTCTGTATGATGATACAAACGTTGGCAATAATGTAAGGATTTTCTGCATATGCATACAGACAAAAGTCGTAATTTGTAAATAAATGTAATTTTCTTTTCAGTACATGTCTACTGACACGACTGTTTGATCTCCCTGGCCAAGAGATTCATCATCATCATCAGGTGCCCTGCTGCATGGCGTTGGCGATCATGGGCTCCCATCTGCCTCTATCTCTTGTTGCCCCTAGCATCTCCCCCACCCTCCTCGTCCCCAGCCACTCTGCAAGTCCGTCTAGCATTTTCTCCCTGGGTTTACCTGGTGCTCTCTTTCCCTCCAGCTTTCCCGTTGTGACCAGGTGCTCCAAATCCCACTTCCTCACAAAATGGCCTAAAAATGTTGCCTGTCTGTTCCTAATCTTCCTTATGAGTGATCTACTTGTGTCTGCCTCCATCAACATCAAGACTGTCTCGTTTGTTTTCTTTGCTTTCCATGGAACTCTCAACATTCTTCTTAGAAACCACATCTCGGCTGCCTCAATCTTGCTTTGGCTTTGCTTGCTGACTGTCCACGCCTCACACCGTATAACAGTATTGGTTCTATATAACACTCAAAGACTCCCTTCCTGATGTTAATTGATAGGCATTTGTTGGCAAGAATGTTTGTCATCTTCTTGAATGCTGTTTGGCTTGGCTGATTCAGCCGGCTATTTCCGATGTGCATCTGCTGTCTGATGAAATGACTTCCCAGTATTAAATTAATAACTATGTCAAGTGTGCCATTGCTGCTATTTTGCATGAGGGGATTTCATGTTGTTACTGATTACCATGACTTCGTCTTCCTGCGTTAGTTCCAACCCTTACTTGCTTTCTATTCTAGTATATTCACAAGGTTTGTAGGCCCCTTCATTTTCTGCAATTAGCACGGTGTCATCTGCGTAACGAATGTTATTTATCACTTTCCCCAACCTTTAATCCAGGTTTCTTCTAGGTTTCAAGATGTTTCGCTGTAAGTGAAACAGATCTGTGACAAAACACAACCCTGTCTGACTCTTCTTTTGATTTTTGGAAAGAGCTTATATTGTTTACTATTCTCATTGCAGCTGTTTGTTCCCAGTACATATTCCTGAGTATTCGCAGATCTTTCCCATCAATATTGAGTCTCTCCAGTTGGTTGATCAATTCTTCATGTCGCACCCAATCGAAAGCCATGGTTTAGTCAACAAAGCATAAATACAAATCCTTATTCATCTCAATTGACCTCTCTATGATAGTTCTTAGGATGTATATGGCATTAATAGTTCCCTTCCCTTCCACAAATCCACACTGTTCTTCTGATATTTCTCTTTTGATTCTATTCCTTTCGTCATTATGATTATTCTTAATAGGATTTTTGTTACATGACTCATCAAACTGATTGTGCGATGGAGTTCGCATTTTATAGCACCTGTCTTCTTTGGAAGTGCAATGAAAATTGATTTTGACATATCTTTGGGGATTTTTCTAGTGTCGTAAATTTCATTTAGGAGGACTGTTATTTTTTCTATGCCAAATTCCTCCAGGGCTTCAATCATCTCTGTAGTAATGTTGTCTGGTCCTGGGGCTTTTCCTGGTTTCATCTTTTTCAGTGCTGCTCTAACTTCATCTTTCATTATGGGTGGTCCTTCAAATTTCTTTTTTATAATGTGTTCTTCGTTTCTGTCATCCTCAAAAAGGTCTTTAATGTACTCTCCCCATCTATCTAATATTTTGTCTTTTTCTATATAAGCGTGCATCTTTCGATTTAAGCAACCAGTTGATGTGCAGTATTTCTGTGGACAATTTCTTCAATTCGTTGTACATACCTGAGGATCCATTTTGCGTCTGTCTTCTATCTCTTTGCATTTGTTTCAGCCAAGCTTCCTTACTTCATTGCACCTATACCTGATTTCTTGTTTATCTTCCTGTATATCTCCTCGTTCTTTGCCTTCTCCTTTCCTCCATCAAGCCAAAATTCCATTAGCATCCAGCTCTTTTTTTCTATTGCCTTAGGATTTCCTCACAAGCTCATTTATCGAATTTCTCAACTTTGTCCATTGTCCTAACTATCACCATCGTCTTCCAGAGCACTGAATTTGTTGAACATGTACATTAATTTGTTACGTATCATTTCATCTGTTTAAGTGTCCAAGGTTTAGTTTGATGTTTTCTTTTGGTCGTTTCATTTCCTCGATTTCAGCCTAAACCTCCACTACGGATTGTGGTCACTGTTGTAGCCTGAGCCTGATAGCGTTTTTGCTGACAGTAAAGAATTCTAAATCTTTTGTTGATCAGGATGTAATCTGATTTTTGGGATTATCTCCTGGACTCATCCAAGTCCATTTTCTCTGTTAGCTGCCAACTAGGTGCTCCTACTATGAACTCATTCATCTGTGCCCATTCTACAGTTTCCATCCCTTTCATTTTGTGTACCAAGGCCATGAGGTCCAACTATATCCTCCACCCTATCCTGTCCCACTTTAGCATTAAAATCTCCCATTATGACTGTAACTTCTTGTGATTTACATTGGACCTTGGCCATCTCTAAAACTTTGTAGAAGTTGTCGATGTCTTCCTGAGTACTTGGGATGTTGGTGCATACACCTGAATGATGTTAATATGAAATGGTTTGCCTCCCAATTTGACCAGCAAAACTCTGTCGGACACAGCCCAGTATCCTTTAACTGCTTTTGATTTGTCTTTGTCCATTATGATGCCTACTCCTCTTTCATGTGAATTATCACCAGAGTATATCACTGTGTATTCTCCTGATGCTATCATGCCTGTCCCCTTCCATCTCACTTCCCCTAGTCCTAAAATACTGATGTTAAGCCTTTCCATCTCCATTTTTGATGTTGTCTAATTTTCCCCTTCAACAGTGTTTTGATGTTCCATATTGCTTTTTTGGTGCTTCTAAGTTTGACTTTGGTTTAATTTTGTCGCAGTAGCTGGCTGACGGTCTGGTGTCACCTGGCCGCATGACGGTCTCTACCGGACGAAGGTGCTCCACAGGAGCACCTTTGAACGTCGTTAACTTCATTCTTCATCTTTCTTTTGTCCATGGTTGTCCTGGGGAAAACAACGATTGTGGTTTCCCCTTGCCTTCCATCGGTTTTTTTTCAGGGTTAACTTAGCCTTCTCTCTTCCGAGATGTCCACAAGGCAGTGGAGCTATTCACCCATAGCTTGGGGATCTGGTTCGTGGGCACCCGGGCATATCCACACGCGGTGGGCCTGCTTGCCGCACGTCTGGGGGCCAGACCTCCTTCGAGTCCCACGAGATTTAGACTGAGTCCGCGAGGTGCTCAGTTACCGCCTGTCGCCACGAGGAGGCACAACGTAGGGCTTGCTGATGGAGAGGCTATGTACTGACAGGAAGAGACTTACGCCTTCTGCTCTTCTTTTCGCATAGCTGCAAGCAGCAGAGCTAGCCAGCAGTGTAGGCTGTAAAAGTGAGAGGTGACAAGCACACAGTCACTAGTCACTAGCTGACACACTAGACTCATCACATTTGACAAGATTATAAGTACAGAATAAGTATGATTATTGTCAACATGCGATTCTTATCCTGTAACTATGAAGTCATATTCTGGATTTAAACGAGAACATAAACAGGAACACTTGTGTCAAATGAAGAACTGCCACGCATGCGCACGATTCACACTGTAGATATCATGCACACTCACTAATCATGCTGATTTGACCATGTTGAATATTCGACAGGATCTGTTTAGATAATAATATATCATCGAGAGGGAGGTGAGGTTGTTTAGACATCTTAAGGGTGGGATTTGACACAACTGCTCCTGCATCAACGTTCTTGTTTACATCGTGAACATGGTTTCATACTTACACGGCAAGTAATTGTATGTTCCCGATAATTTAATCTCAAACTCACAGGACACTTGTGCCAAATGAAGACTTCAGGGCTATTAGTGTGCACGAAGAAAATGTTGACAAACATAAAGTACATTTTGCTACTCACCAATTACTGCTTGTTTACAGAAATGTTATAGTAATGTCTGACCCATGTTACTGGGATTTGTCTTTTTGTAAACTTTGGTAAATGTGGATTCAGCAGACCATCTTGCTACTTGCATAACTGCATCAACAGGTGCACCTGGGCCACTGCTGCCGATGTAGGTGCAGCACGAGTAGAATGAGGTCCACAACTGGACTATGTCAAGACCTCCTCTGGCTAACACATCATAATCCATCTGGTAAAGAGTCACAACTGAACCGTTTTGTGGGGCTTGGTATGTAATAAACAAGGGTGGACATTTCCATGATGTCACTTGTCCGTTTGAGGTACCCTTTCAATATGGCCACGACACACACTGTTCTGTTGTCTAGAAATGTCATTAATTCAATAGGCGAAAACTGTTTATTTTACAGAACGGATTCACCAGAAAATCAATATCAAACACACACTTCTTGTTATCAAGCTTCATGGAAGCCACAGATATGTTCATAATTGTCTGACATCTCTGGCAGATAGCAGTACAATTAACATCGCCAGTTTCAGCGCCAACTCCTTCAGTGTTAGTTGTTCGTGAGGAACTGAGGTTTCCAAATACTCAAACACTATATCTACAGCCCGTTTAATGAATATCTTGGAAGAGATGGTCTTAGTTCAAAAACACCATTGATAAGTCTCTGAACGAGTCTGCATTTCCCAGAAATGTGACTCTTTGAATTCTAGGAACGCAAACAGGGTTGATCTGGCCATACAGATAGAACTATACCCCAACCCACTTTTAAAAAGAAATCTCAGGAATTTTATTACACCACTCACAGATGGTAAAAAGAGATTGATGCCCCATCTACCTGCATCGTTTTTTCCCCACTTACAGATGGTAAAAAGGGATTGATGCCCCATCTACCTGCATCGTTTTTTCCCCACTTACAGATGGTAAAAAGGATTGATGCCCCATCTACCTGCATCGTTTTTTCCCCACTCACAGATGGTAAAAAGGGATTGATGCCCCATCTACCTGCATCGTTTTTTCCCCACTTACAGATGGTAAAAAGGGATTGATGCCCCATCTACCTGCATCGTTTTTTCCCCACTTACAGATGGTAAAAAGGGATTGATGCCCCATCTACCTGCATCGTTTTTTCCCCACTTACAGATGGTAAAAAGGGATTGATGCCCCATCTACCTGCATCGTTTTTTCCCCACTTACAGATGGTAAAAAGGGATTGATGCCCCATCTACCTGCATCGTTTTTTCCCCACTTACAGATGGTAAAAAGGGATTGATGCCCCATCTACCTGCATCGTTTTTTCCCCACTTACAGATGGTAAAAAGAGATTGATGCCCCATCTACCTGCATCGTTTTTTCCCCACTTACAGATGGTAAAGGATTGATGCCCCATTACCTGCATCGTTTTTTCCCCACTTACAGATGGTAAAAAGGGATTGATGCCCCATCTACCTGCATCGTTTTTTCCCCACTTACAGATGGTAAAAAGGGATTGATGCCCCATCTACCTGCATCGTTTTTCCCCACTTACAGATGGTAAAAAGGGATTGATGCCCCATCTACCTGCATCGTTTTTTCCCCACTCACAGATGGTAAAAAGGGATTGATGCCCCATCTACCTGCATCGTTTTTTCCCCACTTACAGATGGTAAAAAGGATTGATGCCCCATCTACCTGCATCGTTTTTTCCCCACTTACAGATGGTAAAAAGGGATTGATGCCCCATCTACCTGCATCGTTTTTCCCCACTTACAGATGGTAAAAAGGGATTGATGCCCCATCTACCTGCATCGTTTTTTCCCCACTTACAGATGGTAAAAAGGGATTGATGCCCCATCTACCTGCATCGTTTTTCCCCACTTACAGATGGTAAAAAGGGATTGATGCCCCATCTACCTGCATCGTTTTTCCCCACTTACAGATGCATGGTGCAGAGTTTTTTGAAGTCCCTTCTCGCCAGGAGGCACAGATAATGTTTGCACTTTGTTTCCAATTTCCTGACTGTTTAGTTGTTTCCTGATACTTTGGACATGTAAGTCTCAGAGTTTTCCGCATTCGATGCTTCAGCTCTGGTTTTGTGTCATCAGTAACAGGTTCTCTCACGCTGACACCAGGACTGGGTAGTGTGTTACTAGTCAGCCCAAAAAGGGAAGGAAAGGTTTGGTTTGGACCACAGTATATCTTCTGCCTTGTCCTGGATTATCTTATGTATTATCTTTAGAATCACACTGAAAAGAGGAAATCCATACACCGTTATATTTATCCATGAACTATCAAAAGCATATACAGCTACAGTTAGTGGGCTAGGTCTATAAGCTACGTACTGGTCAAATTGTTTATTTATCCTGGATGAGAAAAAGGTCTGTGTTTGGTTTGAAGTATAGATAGTCTAGTGCTCCTTTAGTATAACTGTGGGACAAACCCTAGTGAAATTGTTTGCGTGAATATGTCATTTGGTTATGGTCATCATATTTGTTGTAATGGAAGTATACCAAGTGAAACATGATCCGTTGATTGCAGATGGATAGTTTTAGGTTAACACTTTTCAGTGCAAGTTTGTAGGCATTGTATATGGATTGCATTGTATTGACACTAACAGAGACTAGGACCGTACAGTCATACTTGATGGACAAAAACACAAACAAAGAAAAAACAAAAGAGAAAAAACGAAAATAGAAACAGAATGCATATTAAATACGTGTTCTGATTCTATTTTTCGTTTTGAAATTTTTTTCTGGTTCCAATCTTCATTTAAAGTAAATAATAATAGTAATAATAATAGTAATAATAATAATAATAACAATAATATATAAATAAATAAAATAATAAAAAGAAAGAAAAATGGGTTAAATAAAGAGCAGTCAGAAAACAGACTATTTATAGCACAGAGAATTGGGACGCTAGGAATATCATTCACGTGCGAGTGTGAGAGAGGGTGGGGGAGGGGAAACAATAAGAGAAGGGAAGGGGGCCATGCAAACAATGATGAAGGAAAGTCTCATCGGTTTCCTGGGCAATCTACATATTTTTCTCAATCAAAGAGGGTATACATAGCATCCAGAATATGTGAACAAGGAGTATTTCCCAGGTCCTTCCCCCAAACTCCCATAGAAGACCAGTTAGTCTTCTTGCCTGTCTGAAATCTTGTGTGTGTGTGTGTGTGTGTGTGTGTGGTGTGTGTGTGTGTGTGTGTATGTGTGCGTGTGTGTGTGCGCGCGTGTGTGAGTGAGTGTGAGTGTGTATGTGTGTGTGAGAGTGTATGTGTATGTGTATGTGTGTGTGTGTGTGTGTCAGTGTGTGTGTGGTGTGTGTGTGTGTGTGTGTGTATGCGTGTGTGCGCGCGTGTGCGTGCGTGCGTGCGTGTGTGTGTGAAAGAGAATAATTTTGACAACCTGGGTCAATGGTCATTCGTCGAATAGATTTTGAGTGTACCCTTCCTCAGCATCTCTCTCTCTCTCTGTCTGTGCTTTTGTGTGAGCACTCGTGTGTGTGTAAGAGAGAGAGAGAGAGAGAGAGAGAGAGAGAGAGAGAGAGAGAGAGAGAGAGAGAGGAGAGAGAGAGTGAGCAAGAGAGAGAGAGAGAGAGAGAGAGAAAGAGAGGGAGAGAGAGGGGGAGGATAACGGCTTGGGTTACCGGTCACACACCTTACTCACCTCCTGACCTATTTTCTTTTAGGATCATCGCACTCAGAGGGTTTCCTTTGTGCTCACCTTTTTTGTCCCATTTTCTACGCCACCTTAATGGCCACAGAAGCTGGCACAGTTTTTACAATGTGATGATGATGATGTCGTCGATGAAGATGATAATTATGATGCTATGGAGTTCCATCTAGGATTGAGACTGCGTGACAGGGCTGTACTCTACGCTTACTATCATAATGTATCCTGGCATCAACGTGGCCCGAGAGATACCGACACCTGCAGTGATGGTCAGAAACTTTGAGCAACACCCTCAGTGACGCATCCGTGAAATGGATGAGGTTTGACTGCGTGGTCCAAGCCTTCCCAATGAGCCCATAGCACTTCCAACTCTGGGTAGGAACCAGTTAGAGCCGAAAACTCCCACAATGATTTTAGAAGTGACTGATGGGGATTCGAATCCACAACCTTCCAGTCGGTAGTCCGTTGCGCTAACCACTACACCGCGGCGACTGGTTGGTTAAAACTTGTGCGTGTACATGTATATAGCTCATGACACTCCATCCATATTGTTATTTATTTATTGCCCAACGAGCCACGGCATGTCAGGCAGTAACGGAGACCCTCCACTCCTGTCTATTCTGTTCTATTATCATTATCATCATCACCACCACCACCATCACCACCACCACCATCACCACCACCACCACCACCATCATCATCATCATCATCATCATCATCATCATCATCATCATGTGCCCTGCCCCATGGCGTTGGCGATCATGGCCCTCCATATGTATGTATCCCTTGTCGCCGCAAAAACACATCTTCCACCCTATATGTCCTCAGCCCCCCTTGCAAGTCCGTCCAATATTTTTTCCCTAGGTCTGCCTGGTGTTCTCTTTCCCTCCAGCTTTCCCATCATGACCAGGTACTCTAATTCCACTTTCCTCATTAAATGACCTACAAATGTTGCCTGTCTTTTCCTAATCTTTCTTTTGAATGATCTTCTTGTGTCTTCCTCCATCAAGACTGTCTCGTTTGTTTTCTTTGCTGTCCATGGAACTGTCACCATTCTTCCTAGAAACCACATTTCGGCTGCCTCAATCTTGTTCTGGCTTTGCGTGTTGATTGTCCACGCCTCACAACCGTATAACATTATCGGTTCTGTGTAACATCCAAGAGTGAGTTCTATACAAACAACGACCGCCAAAACAAATCTGCATTCCTGTGTGTGGGACCAGACGTCTTTGTCTTGAGGAATGGGCACACAGTGAAACTCTCATCAAGAACTGTACAACTCACGATGAATGGTTGAATATTTCTCATCTATTTACTTCCTTCAACGAAACACTCAGCATCTAGGGGGCCTACAATTTTCTGGAACTTTTTCTATTGAGTACATACTTGTATGTAGAAAGACAGTGCTTTGGATCATACATCCAATCAAGATTATACGCATGTCTGGTCAGTAGCATTGTTGTGTGCATAGGCCTACACAATGTGAGAGTGAGGGAGAGGGGGGTAAAGGACTGGGGGGGGGAGGGAGGGCACGAACTGTGAGAGAAAGGTGAGGGAAGAAGGGGAGGGACAGGTGGGGAGCAGATATGGACATCAAGCCTAAGTTGTTATGAGATAGGGAGTGATTGATTGATTTGGTTCAGTTTTTACGTCAACACCCACCTCAGGTGATATGGCCGATGGGGATAACCATCCCAAGAAGTGGGGAAAAGGGGAGTTTATCTAATCCTACACTGACACCACCAGAACAACAGTGATGTTAAGATGGGACAGTGAGATGGCCAGTTTTAATGTAGCACACCCCGGTGTCACAGGATATTTCGGAACCGGACGAATGGGAACCATTCCGATTTATCCTGGCCCTGGTGGCAGGCTTTTGGGAACCATTCCGATTAATCCTGACTCTAGTGGCAGGATATTTGGGAACCACCAGGATATTTCGGAACCGTCTAGAAGGTCATTAGCCCACATGAATTTTTGACTTTATGACTTTTTCTAATCAGATTTTGATGAGTTTCTCACACTGTGGCCTTTTGATGAGGTTGTGCAATAAATCTCTTCTCACCTACCTGTTTATCTCTTTGTTTATGATGCATTCACGCACAGAAGGCCCAAATGGCTTCACTAATAAGAGAATGAAGATTGATACATATTCCTTCACTTCAAGGTTTCACTAATATTCTGTTTGCATCATTCCGTGTCAAAATTCACTGAGTTACAATTCAATGTACTCCAGCGCGTGAGTTTTCCCACGCCTGTGGCGAACAAATGTTCACTAAGGCTAGTTTCACGCTTTGTGGCGCAATAGCGCGTCAGCGTACATCAAACCTTCTAGACGGAGATCAAGATTCTGTAAAATGGAGAGAGAAGTGCTAGATGACGGGAGTATTGTTTTTGATATCCCAGATCATATCTGGGAACACTTGAATCAAGGCAAAGAAGTGGAAATTTCTGTGCCAAGCCAGCCTGTATCCAGTGATTCCAGCGAACAGAAGGCCAGTGTTTCAACAACAACATCCACTACTGGTACTGAGTATTCTCTCTCTCTCTCTCTCTCTCTCTCTCTCTCTCTCTCTTCTCTCTCTCTCTCTCTCACCCCATCTCTCTCTCTCTTTATCTATCTATCACTCTATCTCTTGTTTTCTCTCTCTCTCTCTCTCACCCCATCTCTCTCTCTCTCTCTTTATCTATCTATCACTCTATCTCTTGTTTTCTCTCTCTCTCTCTCACCCCATCTCTCTCTCTCTTTATCTATCTATCACTCTATCTCTTGTTTTCTCTCTCTCTCTCTCTCTCTCTCTCTCTCTCTTCTCTCTCTCTCTCTCTCTCTCTCGCTCTCTCTCGCTCTCTCTCATTTTTCTTTCTTTCTCGCTTATTATCTTTCTGATTCGTGCACTTTGTCCCTTACCCTCCTACTCACGTTTTCCTACGTTTTGCGATCCCTTTCAGGGCGGGGCCAGCCTGTATCCAGTGATTCCAGCGAACAGAAGGTCAGTATTTCAAACAACATCTTCTACACAGTCTACTTCTTCAAGCGACCAGAAGGACACAGGAGTATGTACCTTCTGACAATGATTCCTTGGAGGACTTTGACACACAGGCTACCCAGACCCAGAAGTGCTCTGATGGTAGAAAACGATGGAATGGCACCATCAGGGCCCCCCTCCCTTCTGATGAATGGGCACGCAGGATGGAACAAACAAGGAAGTTCCTACTTGATGGTACCCTCCCCACCTTCAGCGACCGGAAGGCCAAGAACAAATTAATTTTCCAAGCACGCCACAAGTATTTCCTGAATGGAAACAAGTTGATGTTCAAGAAGAGTGGGAAGGATCTGGAGGTAGTGGCCGACCAGAAGGAGCAGCTGACCATCATCCAGTGCATCCACAGTGGAATTGGAACATCCAAAGAATCAAAAGCGCTTGGTGGCCACCTGGGTTGGAACACTGTGGCAAATCACCTCTCCACCAGATACTTTTGGCCGCGTATCACACAAGACGTCAAGAAGTACATCAAATCCTGTACAGAGTGTCAGCGCAACAAGGTGAGCAATTTGGAGAAGGGAAAGCAGACTCTGCAACCCATCCCTGTTCCTCAAGAAGTGTGGCAAGCAAATTGGCATCGATCTCATGGGCCCCTTCCCTGAGAGTCCAGAAGGCCATCTGTATGTGTTCACTGCCATTGATTACTTCTCCAAGTGGGTAGAACTGTTCGCCCTGAAGGACAAAACTGCTGAATCTGTTGGAAACTGCCTCTTCTCATTAATGTGCAAGTATGGCCCCCGCCAAAATACACATCACAGATCAGGGCAGAGAATTCTGCAATGCAGTGTCTGACCGTCTGTATGGCCTTACTGGCCTGCACCACCGCATCACAGGGGCATACCATCCACAGGCCAATGGACTTTGTGAACGCCAGAATGCCAGCACCCTTACAGCTCTGAGGAAATCAGTCCAAGACCAACCCAGTGACTGGTATAAACTTCTTGACGCCATAGCCTACTCCTTCAGAGCGTCCAGAAGGCGGGCAACAGGCAGATCTCCCTTTGAGATAATGTTTGGACGCAAGATGACCCTGCCAGTTGATCTACTGCACAACAAACCTGAGGGGGATGACATCTCAGAAGAGGAGGCGCGCAACCTGGAGAAGCAACTTGAATCTGAACAACAGGAAGTCAGCCAAGAGGAGGTTTTCGAGTCAGCAAAGGCCATCCGTGAAGATATCTTCAAAACTGTGTCCCAGAACATTGCCAAGGAGCAGAGCGTCCAGAAGGACTATTTTGATAGAAGACACCAAGCAGGCAAGCCCCTTGAAGTGGATACCAAGGTTATGAAGCGGAACATGATGCACAGCGGCAGGAAGGGTGGCAAAATGGACTACCAGTTCATGGGGCCCTACACAATCGTGTCTGTGGATGCCAAGAAATCTAGATACACGCTGATGACTGAAGAGGGTAAGGTACTGGCCCAACAGGTGAATGCAAGCAACCTGAAATTGTACCACAACCCACAAGAAGAGTTCCCCCATCTGGACCTTCCAAACGCACCAGCCAACTACAAATCACGTCAACACAAAAAGAGACCTGCTTCAGTGTTCGCCTCTTCTCAAGAATCCGCTCCAGCTTCTTCTCAAGGATCAGCAGCAGACTCAGCACCCCTCTCATCACAAGAATCAGCAACTGCTTCTCAAACCTCAGAGCGCACAGAAGGCCAATGTGAAGCAACTGCCCCACCAAAACCCAAGCGCGTCAAGAAGGTCTCATTTGCTCCATCCACAGAAGTTTCCACCAAGGAAGCCGACTGGATCAAAGTGATCCCCCCACCTGGGCCTGCTGGACGTATGGAGTTTGATGACGAGGAGGATGTGGACATGAGCATTGTGATTGGCTGCACAGAGTCTACTGAGTACTCCTTCAACCCCTGCACGACCATTGCTGAGAGGAGAGTCCTCTGCGAAAGAATGGGAGGCCTGAGCGCCAAGAAGGTCAAGTACTGCTGGAAGGTGAATGGGCACAAGATTACTGAAACTCTGGTCACCAGGAAGGTGCAAGGGGATGGGAACTGCCTCTTTCGTGCGTTGGCCTACCTTATATCTGGTGACGAAGAGGACCACCTGATGGTCAGAGCTGTCATTACAGAAGCGATTGCCAAGGCAGGTCCAGGTTCAGTGATACAGCAATTCACTGGGTGGGAGCCCATCTGGAAGTACATTCTGCGCACCAATATGCCACGGTCTTCAGTGTGGGGCACAGAAGTTGAAATATTCACGGCTGCCCAGATTCTGCAGATGGATATTTACACCTACACATTTGGGCAAGGCACTTCACCCGACCAGGACAAACTCTCCTGGGGTAGATTCCCCTATGTGTCTCCTGCAATGGTGGAGGAACAAAAAGCCACACAGAAGGCCGCTGCAGAGAAGTCGAAGAAACCAGTGGACAAGCGCAAACCATACAAGTTCACCAAGGACCAGCCTACACCGTGCGCACTTTATCTGGACAACAGCACCAGGTGCCACTATGCACCAGTGGTTGGATTCAGATGAACGAGATGAACGAGTTTACTTTTTTACTTGTTTTTACTTGTTTACATTGCACAAACTCATGAAAGCCAGCCTACTTTGAATGAATAACAAATAAAAAGTGTATAAAGTGTAAACTCTGATTTGAAAGCGTCTAGAAGGTGGTTCCGAAATATCCTGGAGGTTCCCAAATATCCTGCCACCAGGTGCGGGATAAATGGGAATGGTTCCGAAATATCCTAGGATTTTTGGGAACCGGTTCCAATTTATCCTGGTTCCGAAATATTCTGTGACACCGGGATTCGAACCCACAACCACTACCATGTGAATCCGACGCTCTAACCAACCGAGCTACTGGGCCCCGCGAGATAAGAATGAGGAAAGGTTGTTTGGAATGGAATGCAGCATCAAAGCCCAGTCATGTCTGTAGACAGGAAAGCAGTATGTGGCATGTTCATCTAGCCCTAAGTGCTGAATACTCGCTCAATAGTTTGCTGTTGGGTGTGATTGCTGTGTGACTTGGGAACTGCGGTATAATGTTGACGTCTGCCTGCTTTTCTGTGACAGCACGTTCAGCTCTGTGTAGTAGCTGGTCAAGGTCAAAACATCCCACACTTACTGTCTGGTCAGTAGTCACAGACCTCTTGTGCGCACGTCACCAGGTTTACTGGTATTTCTTCCGTCTACTGCTACCTCCAAATAACAGCAAACGGCACAACCTTTAGACAGGTTGATAAGTTCGAATATCTGGTAACGATCATTTCACCAGACGGCAGATGCACATCAGAAATAACCAGAAGAATCGGCCACGCCAGATCAGCATTCAAAAAGATGAAAAACATTCTTACCAACAAACGCCTATCAATTAACATCAGGAAGAGAGTTCTTGAATTATATAGAGAACCGATAATGTTAAACGGTTGTGAGGCGTGAACAGTCAACAAGCAAAACCAGAACAAGATTGAGGCAGCTGAGATGTGGTTTCCAGGAAGAATGTTGAGAATTCCATGGACAGCAAAGTAAACAAACGATGCAGTCTCGATGGAGGCAGACACAAGATCATTCATAAGGAAGGTTAGGAAAAGACATTTATACGCCATTTTATGAGGAAAGGGGAATTGGAGCACCTGGTCACAACAGGAGAGCTGGAAAGAAAGAGAGCACCAGGTAGACCCAGGGAGAAATATTGGATGGACTTGCAGAGTGGCTGAAGAGAGGGTGGAAGATGCGCTTGCGGCAACAAGGGATAGAAACAGATGGAAAGCTATGATTGCCAACGCCATGCGGCATGGCACTTGATGATTATGATGACTGCTACCTGCAAACACGACACATAGTTTTCTAAACGTTTAAACTTTAATGTTTCTTGTGCTGATGGCAGGGCGCATGGTGATGATGAAGTCAGGATTGAACTCGAGACATCAGATCTTGAGTCCATTGCTGTATTATAACCTGGACAGGGGCAGGTAGCCTGCTTTAACGAACAGAATCATCACACACTTCCACCAGTCAAAACAACCATCAAAAACGGGTGAAAGTCAAAAATGTCCACAGCATTGATTCTTCTCTCGTTACTTTATTTTGCGTTTTGCTCTAGCAGAACTGTCCCACAATGCTTACACACACACCCCGAAAGTCTCAAAAACTGACGCATCATGGACGATGATCAAGGAGATGAGCAGACAACTGCAGCAGACTCCTGGCGCCGTCTTCAGTAGTCTGCGTCATCTTCATCATCTGTGTTGAAAGGGAAAACACTCTCTTGCCACTTCCGAGTCGTTCGGCTGTTTCCGCTGCTCTTGTCGACGAGTCTGAAAAACGAACAGAAAAGAGGGAAGGGGAATTAGCAGACAACCTTTAAA
>JAPXFY010000030.1:41734942-41744942 GCA_030674185.1 Monoplex corrugatus | reverse complement strand
ATCACATGTTTCTATACCTACCAATGTTGTTTTTCAATGAGTGTTGCCCTTTTTGTCCATTGTTAAAAGTCCTAACCAAGGCATCTGACTCTTATGGTGTTCTTTTATAACCGTGCATTTTTAGAATTAGTCATAATCTTTGATTCTGTATTCGACAATGAGGGAGAGGGAGAGAGATGAAGGGAGGGAGAGGGTGAGAGAGAGGAGAGTGAGAGAGAGTAAGAGCATGTGTGTACATTTGTTTATGCGTTCTTGTTCCTGTATGTATTTTAATGCGAATGCCAAAACAATTTCCCATTGTGATGCTCTGGGCTAAATAAAAATCTTGTATCTTGTATCTTGTATCTTGTATCTTGTATCTTGTATCTTGTATCTTGTATTTCTTGTAATTTTTTCAGAGCTGCGCCTGCAGAAGAACAGATGCTTCAAAGATCAGTCTTCTATCCGACATGAAGACCCGTACCTGATGATGAAGACCAGTATTCCTACTCATCCGTCAGACCGAGGGGTCTATCATCCACCATATTGTTTTTCCTACATACAGTCGCCGCTCAAAATAGTCCTTCTCGTTTGACAACAATCATCTGAAAACACTATGTATGTTAGAAAGAAACTATCAGAGCACGCTCGTAACTTACCGTTAATGCAACGTTTTTATCGTTAACGATTTTAGAGTTTACAATTGTCAGTGAAATTTGGATGTTTGAAACCGACAGATGTTTCTGGAGGTAATTATATAGCATTGGAGTCTAAAAGTGTCATTTTTATTTTCTTCATAATAGTCACAACACTCGGGTTCTTGCTTGATTTGGCTCCATCAGAGTGAGGTCATATTTTAACAGCATTGTGTTTTATTTTTGTCCAGATTACACTTATTTCACCATCTAATAAAAAAACCAAAGAAAACGTGTACGACCGTTCTCTATTTAGCCTTGAAGACAGTCATATTCGTCTTCGGGGAGCCAAGGAGAGAATTTAGAAAAAATACAGGTGAATGATCTAGGAGACAGAAACTCTCGCTCTCTGTCTTGTGAGAAAAAGAGAGGATAATAGGAAAAAGGAAAAAGAGGAGGATAATAGGAAAGAGGAAAAAGAGGAGGATAATAGGAAAGAGGAAAAAGAGGAGGATAATAGGAAAGAGGAAAAAGATAGCATAATAGGAAAGAGGAAAAAGAGAGGATAATAGGAAAGAGGAAAAAGAGAGCATAATAGGAAAGAGGAAAAAGAGAGCATAATAGAAAAGAGGAAAAAGAGGAAATAGGAAAGAGGAAAAAGAGAGCATAATAGGAAAGAGGAAAAAGAGAGGAGAATAGAAAAGAGGAAAAAGAGGATAATAGGAAAGAGGAAAAAGAGAGGCATAATAGGAAAGAGGAAAAAGAGGATAATAGGAAAGAGGAAAAAGAGAGCATAATAGGAAAGAGGAAAAAGAGGAGGTAATAGGAAAGAGGAAAAAGAGAGCATAATAGAAAGAGGAAAAAGAGGAGTAATAGAAAGAGGAAAAGAGAAGAGAGCATAATAGGAAAGAGGAAAAAGAGAGCATAATAGGAAAGAGGAAAAAGAGGAGGTTAATAGGAAAAAGGAAAAAGAGGACGATAATAGGAAAGAGGAAAAGAGAAGATGATACGAAAGAGGAAAAAGAGAGGATAATAGGAAATAGGAAAACATGAGGATAATAGGAAAGAGGAAAAAGAGAGCATAATAGGAAAGAGGAAAATATGAGGATAATAGGAAAGAGGAAAAAGAGAGCATAATAGGAAAGAGGAAAAAGAGGAGGATAATAGGAAAGAGGAAAAAGAGAGGATAATAGGAAAGAGGAAAAAGAGAGCATAATAGGAAAGAGGAAAAAGAAAGGCAATAGGACAGAGGAAAAAGAGAGGATAATAGAAAAGAGGGAAAAGAGGATAATAGGAAAGAGGAAAAAGACAGCATAATAGGAAAGAGGAAAAAGAGGATAATAGGAAAGAGGAAAAAGATAGGATAATAGGAAAGAGGAAAAAGAGGAGGATAATAGGAAAGAGGAAAAAGATAGGATAATAGGAAAAAGGAAAAAGAAGAAGATAATGGGAAAGAGGAAAAAGAGGAGGATAATAGGAAAGAGGAAAAAGAGGAGGATAATAGGAAAAAGGAAAAAGAGGAGGATAATAGGAAAGAGGAAAAGACAGGATAATAGGAAAAAGAGGAGGATAATAGGAAAGAGGAAAGACAGGATAATAGGAAAGAGGAAAAAGAGGAGGATAATAGGAAAAAGGAAAAAGAAGAAGATAATGGGAAAGAGGAAAAAGAGTAGGATAATAGGAAAGAGGAAAAAGAGGAGGATAACAGGAAAGAAGAAAAAGAGGAGGACAATAGGAAAGAGGAAAAGACAGGATAATAGGAAAGAGGAAAAAGAGGAGGATAATAGGAAAGAGGAAAAGACAGGATAATAGGAAAGAGGAAAAAGAGGAGGATAATAGGAAAAAGAGGAGGATAATAGGAAAAAGGAAAAATAGGAGGACAATAGGAAAGAGGAAAAGACAGGATAATAGGAAAGAGGAAAAAGAGGAGGATAATAGGAAAGAGGAAAAGACAGGATAATAGGAAAGAGGAAAAAGAGGAGGATAATAGGAAAGAGGAAAAAGAGGAGGACAATAGGAAAGAGGAAAAGACAGGATAATAGGAAAGAGGAAAAAGAGGAGGATAATAGGAAAAAGGAAAAAGAAGAAGATAATGGGAAAGAGGAAAAAGAGGAGGATAATAGGAAAGAGGAAAAAGAGGAGGGTAATAGGAAAGAGGAAAAAGAGGATAATAGGATAGAGGAAATAGAGGAGGATAATAGGAAAAAGGAAAAAGAGAGAATAATAGGAAATAGGAAAAAGAGGGGATAACAGGAAATAGGAAAAAGAGAGGACAATATGAAAGAGGAAAAGAGGAGGATAATAGAAAAGAGGACAAAGAGAGGATAATAGGAAAGAGGAAAAAGAGAGGATAATAGGAAAGAGGAAAACGAGGATAATACGAAAGAGGAAAAAGAGAGGATAATACGAAAGCGGAAAAAGAGAGAATAATAGGAAAGAGGAAAAAGAGAGAATAATAGGAAAGAGGAAAAAGAGAGGATAATAGGAAAGAGGAAAAAGAGAGAATAATAGGAAAGAGGAAAAGAGATAATAATAGGAAAGAGGAAAAAGAGAGGATAATAGGAAAGAGGAAAAAGAGGAGGATAATAGGAAAGAGGAAAAAGAGGAGGATAATAGGAAAGAGTAAAAAGAGGAGGATAATAGGAAAGAGGAAAAAGAGGAGGATAATAGGAAAGAGGAAAAAGAGGAGGATAATAGGAAAGAGGAAAAAGAGGAGGATAATAGGAAAGAGGAAAAAGAGGAGGATAATAGGAAAGAGGAAAAAGAGGAGGATAATAGGAAATAGGAAAAAGAGGAGGATAATAGGAAATAGGAAAAAGAGGAGGATAATAGGAAATAGGAAAAAGAGGAGGATAATAGGAAATAGGAAAAAGAGGAGGATAATAGGAAATAGGAAAAAAGAGAAGGATAAAAGACAGGATAATAGGAAAAAGACAGGATAATAGGAAAAAGAGGAGGATAATAGGAAAGAGGAAAAGAGGAGGATAATAGGAAAGAGGAAAAAGAGGAGGATAATAGGAAATAGGAAAAAGAGGACAATAGGAAAGAGGAAAAGAGAGGACAATAGGAAAGAGGAAAAAGATAGGATAATAGGAAAGAGGAAAAAGAGAGGATAATAGGAAAGAGGAAAAAGAGAGGATAATAGGAAAGAGGAAAAAGAGGGATAATAGGAAAGAGGAACAAGAGAGGATAATATGAAATAGGAAAAAGAGGAGGATAATAGGAAATAGGAAAAAGAGGAGGATAAAAGACAGGATAATAGGAAAAAGGAACCCCTAACTACCTAAAACCAAACTTGATATATCCTGGATTCCAGAACAGGACAATACAGGACCTTACTTTCTACGTCTGAATGCCAGTGCCCATCTGTGGGAATGATATTGCTTAAAATGTGACTACAACAACCGTGAAAAAACACGAAAGAAGAATACAAACGCGTATTTATTACAACAAGACAAGACAGGTGAAAATTTTCGGGCAAATGGCCTTTGTCAAGCGTAAGATCACAAACAAACAAATACCAGATACAAAAATTATGAGGAAAAGACTGAAACTTCCCTGCTGCTGTGTCCAATGTGAGAAAAGGAATAAACTGACTTAGCAGCAGGAAAGTTTCAGTCTTTTTCTCATAATTTTTGTATCTGGTATTTGTTTGTTTGTAATCTTACGATTGACAAAGGCCAGTTAGCCGAAAATTTCCGCCTGTCTTGTCTTGTTGTATTAAATACGCGTTCTTATTCTTCTTTCGGTGTTTTTATTTCTTTTTCCTGTTTGCTTGAACGCGGGCAGTCACACTTGTTTTGGATTACAACGATCGTGTTAACATGACAATGATAAGGTTTATGATAATGGCAATGTTGATGACATCGTTATTATTTATTTTGCTAGAGGGCAGAAGAATATTGATATGGCAAGACCATCTTGTTAGATTATGAATCGAATCAGCAATACTATTGCTTGCTTAACATAGACTTGGAAGAAAAGACTTCCCCAGTTCCATTCAACGAGTGCAGCGATTATCTTTTCTGCTGTTATAATGCTTTCTTTTTTTTTAAATCAGTGGCTATTGAAATTATTTCCTTAATTAGCGAATGTACTGCGCTAAAAAAGCCTTTTCATGCTCTCTGTCTCTCTGTCTCTGACTCTGTCTCTGTCTCTCTCCTGTCTATCTGTCTGCCTGTCTGTCGTTCTCTGTCTCTCTCTCGCTCTCTTTCTCTTTCTGTCTCTGTCTCAGTCTCTCGTCTCTATGAATCTGTCTGTCTGTCTGTCTGTCTGTCTGTCTCTCGTCTCTATGAATCTGTCTGTCTGTCTGTCTGTCTTCTTCTCCCCTCTCTCTTTCATTCTCTCTCCTTCCTCTCTCTCTTTCACTCTATCTTTAGTTCTCTGTCTGTCATCTGTCTCACTCACTCTCTCTCTCTCTCTCCTTCCCTATCTCCCTCTATTCTTCTTTCTCTCTCTCTCTCTCTCCTCTCTCTCTGTCTCCCTCTCTCTCTCTGTCTCTCTGTCTTTCTCTGTCTCTCTATCTCTCTTTCTGTCTGTCTGTCTCTCTCTCTCTTTCCCTATCTTCTCTGCTCTTCTCTCCCTCATTTTCTCTCTCTGTTCTTCTCTCTCTCTGTTCTGTTCTGTCTGTCTGTCTGTCTGTCTCATGTGTCTCTCTCTGTGTCTGTTCTGTCTCTCTGTCTCTGTCTCTCTGTCTCTCTGGTCTGTTCTCTCTTTCTCCTTATCTTTAGCTTTCCCTTTATATGTCTATGTGTATGTCTGTCTTTCTGTCTGTCTCTCCTCTCTCTTCCCCCTCTCTCTTTCTCTATCTTTAGCTCTTTCTCTGTCTGTCTATCTGTCTGTCTGTCTGTCTGTCTCGCTCTTTCTCTCTGTTCCTCTCTCTCTCTCTCTCTCTCTCTCTCTCTCCCTTCCCCAACTCCTCTTCTCTCTCTCTCTCTCTCCTTCTCTGTCTTTCTCTTTCGTTCTTCGTGCGAATAATTATCTATTATCTATAACGGAACTAAAGTCACCAATATAATTATATTTCACGAAAGCAAACAATTCAATGGTACAGCCATGTGATAATTGACATTACGTTTATGTGTGTTTGACTGAGTAAATGACTTAGTTGTTTGCTGTTAAATGATTAAACGTTATGCAGTAATTGTGTACATGTCTGTTGACTGATTAAATGACTTAATCGGTTACTTTTAAATGATTGAATATTATGCTAGGTCCAAAACAAGTGCGACTGCCCGCGCCCAAGCAAACAGGAACCAGAAGAACAAGCAAACCAAGGCAAGCGCGTATTCAACACAACAAGACAAGACAAGCGCAAATTTTCGGCCAACTGGCCTTTGTCGTCTTCTTCCAGGGAAGTGATCGCAATCAATCAGTTGATTATTCTGTCACTTTGGAAGAGGTCGAAGCATGTGAAAAAAAAAGTGCGAATGCACGGTCACAAACAGACCACAAACAACACCAAACAACGGATAATAGTAAGAAGTGGGGAGAGGGAGGCAACTATGATGTCCCCACTTCTTACTACTGCTCATGAACACATTTGGTCCCTTTTTATCCACTGGACGAGGCGGCAGGGAAGTTTTTAGTCCTCTTTTTATTATCCGTTGTTTGGTGTTGTTTGTGGTCTGTTTGTGACCGTGCATTTGCGCTTGACAAAGACCGGTTGGCCGAAAATTTGCGCTTGTCTTGTCTTGTTGTGTTGAATACGCGCTTGCCTTGGTTGCTGTTCTTCTGGTTCTTGAATATTATGCTGTAATTGTGTACATGCCTGTTCACGTTTCTTTCAATGTATTGTGTAAAATTGATTGATTTTATGCTGCATGTCAGTGTATTTTTATCTGAATATCATAATCATAATCATGTATTTTATACTCTCCACATAGGCCACACTATATACAATTTCTCTTTTGAAAATAATAAAAGTTGGCTTGGCTTGACATGATCTGACTTGGCTTTGTCTTCTGCTTTTCGCTTCCTCCGCAAACAGCCTTGTGTACGTGTGTGTGTGTGTGTGTGTGTGTGTGTGTGTGTGTGTGTGTGTGTGTGTGTGTGTGTGTGTTGAAGTGTGTGTGAGTGCGTGAGCATACACACACTCATCACACACACACACACAAGCACAAATACACACACAAACACACACACACACACACACACACCACACACACACACACACGTACACACACACACACACAACACACACACACGAACATACACACACACAACACAACACACACACAAACACACACACACACACACACACACACAACACACACACCCACACACACACACACACAAACACACACATACACACACACACACAAACACACCACACACACACACACATCCATATCCTTTTTCTAAGACCATGCCGCTTCCTTCTATTGTTTTCCCCCGTCTCTTACTCTGTTCCCCTCTGTCCCCTCCCCCCCCCCCCCACCAAAGAAAATCATCCTCCAACCTTTTTTTACCCGTCTAATATCACTTATAGTGAAAAGACGTTAAATCAAGGAACGAACACACACACACACACACAACACACAACACACACACACACACACAAACCACACGTACACACACACACACACACACACACACACACACACACACACACACACACACACACAACCTACCTATCGTCAATTCCTTCATTTTCGTGTTCATATTTTATCGATTGTTTGATCGATTGTCCTATTACCGAGCTATCGATTTCCATCACTTGTCTGTTAATCGTTAGATGGATGTATCGATCTGTTTGCATCATCAAGTGCAGGAATCCAGTATGACGGCTTCCAGACCTCAGGGGACTTAACTCCACACCATGCTGGATGAGAATGGACAGACTGACAACCGAGGGCACTCCAGTACTCCTTTGGGAGCACTTCCACGTCAGAGTACTGCTCCTTGTTTATCTAGCACACCAGTTAGGGCACTAACTGGACACGTTTGCCTTATCTAGCAAACATGTCCGAAATGCATGTTGTTGCTATTGTTTGTTTGTTTGTTTGTTTGTTTGTTTGTTTGTTTGTTTGTTGTTTGTTTGTTTGTTTGTTTGTTTGTTTCATGAACCAGAAGTTGTATTTAATACGCGTTCGTATTCTTCTTTCGTGTTTTTTATGGTTCTTGTTTGCTTGAACGCGGGCAGTCACACTTATTTTGGAATTTGTTTTTTCATGTCAAACATTACTGTCTGCTGGAAAAAGGATCAGCGAACAATTCAAGAGTATTGACAGAATTATAAACGTTTATAAACAACACAGATTTAAAAAAAAAAAAAAAAAGTTTTTATCGGTTAATTACGACATAATGATTATTCTCTACTTAGGGCTGACGTGGATGAAAGAAAATACAAACTTCAAGACTCTTGATCATTCGAGGATACTAGCTAGAGCTAGGTGGCACTGGACCAGTCTTACAGCTAGTCTTTGATACTCTAAACAAAGAACAGAAGCAGATCAATTGTTAAACAGAAAAAAAGAAAGAAAAAGAAGAAAGAGCAAGTGTGTGTGTGTTTGTGTGTGTATGAGAGAGAGAGAGAGAGAGAGAGAGAGAGAGAGAGAGAGATAGATAGAAAGACAGAGAGAGAGAAAGAGAAGGAAAGATAGAGAGAGAGACTGAGAGATAGGAGAGGTAGATAGATTAGATAGATAGATAGATAGACAGACAGACAGACAGATAGATAGATAGATAAGATAGATAGATAGATGGATAGATAGATAGATAGACAGACATATAGATAGATAGATAAATAGAAGATGGATAGATAGATAGATAGATAGATAGATAGATAGATAGATAGATAGATAGATAGATATATAGACAGATAGACAGACAGATAGATAGAGATAGATGGATCGATCGATAGATGGATAGATAAATAGACAGATAGATAGATGGATGGATAGATAGATAGATAGATAGATAGATAGATAGATGGATAGATAGATAGATAGATAGATAGATAGATGGATAGATAGATAGATAGATAGAGATAGAGGGGGGGAGAGAAAGAGAGACGGAGATAGAAAGAGGGAGAGGGCAGAGAGAGAGAGAGAGAGGGAGGGAGAGAGAGAAACAGAGTGAGAGAGAGAGAGAGAGAAACAGAGAGACCGACAGACACAGAACAGACACACAGACACACAGAGACAGACAGACAGAGACATACACAGACACGCAGACAGACACACCGACAGACACAGACACACAGACATACAGACACACACACACACACACAGACACACACAGACACAGACACAGACACAGACACAGACACACAGACAGAGAGACACACGGACACGCAGACAACACAGCGACAGACACACACACACACACACACACACACACACACACACACACACACACACACACACACACACACACAACAACACACAAACACACACACACAACACACACACAGAAACACACACACACACACACACACACACACACACACACACACACACACACACACACACACACACACACACACACACAGCTGAAGTTGGTGTCCCTGTGACCGACTTTCAAGTATCATGCATGTCACAACCCCACATCCAGATAGTGCTCACATCTACATAATGCTCAAAGACAGTCACGTTTCTCCAAGCTTACGTCCAGCAACCGGCTTCTCCTTAACCACGGCAGCTGGGGACTTTGTTGTGCCCTGTGCTGCACTTCACCGTGTTGGAGTTTGTCCAAAGAGGGATACAGAGCACTCGGCCATTTCCTTATGCCTCCCTACCCAAAATCTGCCAGGAATTACGGGGCAGACTCCTTAAGCCTGCACAAATGCTATGAGCTGGGAATGTCTTGTGATGGTCCAAGGGAGGCGTGATGGTGATGGTGGCAGACAGGGGTGGGGGATAAACAGGGGTTGTATAACAGTAAGCTGACATGGCCACAATGACTGGAGCAGTAAGACGGTCAGTATTCAGGCCAGTTTTAATATTGCGGGCTGACAGTTGTGAACAGGAACCAGAAAAAAAACAAAAAAAGCAAAAACATACACACACACACGAAAAAGAACCAGAAAGCGTATTTAATACAACCAGACCAGACCAGACAAGACAAGACAAGACAGGACAAGACAAGACAAGACAAGACATGATGAGACAGGACAGGACAGGACAAGGCGAGGCAAGGCAAGACAGGACATGACAAGACAGGACAAGACAAGACAAGACAAGACAAGACAAGACAAGACAAGACAAGGACAGGACAGGACAGGACAAGGCGAGGCAAGGCAAGGCAGGACAGGACAGGACAGGACAAGGCGAGGCAAGGCAAGGCAGGACAGGACAAGACAAGACAAGACAGGACAGGACAGGACAGGACAAGGCGAGGCAAGGCAAGGCAGGACAGGACAAGACAAGACAAGACAAGACAGG
>JAPXFY010000030.1:41717442-41727442 GCA_030674185.1 Monoplex corrugatus | reverse complement strand
TTCACACTGATAATATGGAGGTTTTGCTGTCTCACACCTGATAATATGGAAGTTTGCTGTCTCACACTGAGATGGAGTTTGCTGTCTCACCTGATATGGAGGTTTGCTGTCTACACTGATATGGAGGTTTGCTGTCTCACACCTGATGTGGAGATTTGCTGTCTCACACCTGATGTGGAGATTTGCTGTCTCACACCTGATATGGAGGTTTTGCTGTCTCACACCTGATATGGAGGTTTGCTGTCTCACACCTGGTGTGGAGGTTTGCTGTCTCACAACCTGATATGGAGGTTTGCTGTCTCACACCTGGTAATATGGAGGTTTGCTGTCTCACACCTGATATGGAGGTTTGCTGTCTCACACCTGATAATATGGAGGTTTGCTGTCTCACACCTGGTGTGGAGGTTTGCTGTCTCACACTGATATGGAGGTTTGCTGTCTCACACCTGATATGGAGGTTTGCTGTCTCACATCTGATATGGAGGTTTGTTGTCTCACACCTGATATGGAGGTTTGCTGTCTCACATCTGATATGGAGGTTTGCTGTCTCACACCTGATATGGAGGTTTGCTGTCTCACACCTGATATGGAGGTTTGTTGTCTCACACCTGATAATATGGAGGTTTGCTGTCTCACATCTGATGGGAGGTTTGCTGTCTCACATCTGATGTGGAGGTTTGCTGTCTCACATCTGATGTGGAGGTTTGCTGTCTCACATCTGATGTGGAGGTTTGTTGTCTCACATCTGATATGGAGATTTGCTGTCTCACACCTGATATGGAGTTTGCTGTCTCACACCTGGTAGGGAGGTTTGCTGTCTCACACCTGATATGGAGGTTTGCTGTCTCACACCTGGTAGGGAGGTTTGCTGTCTCACACAGGATATGGAGGTTTGCTGTCTCACACCTGATATGGAGATTTGCTGTCTCACATCTGATATGGAGTTTGCTGTCTCACACCTGGTAGGGAGATTTGCTGTCTCACACATGATATGGAGGTTTGTTTTCTCACATCTGATGTGGAGGTTTGCTGTCTCACACCTGATATGGAGTTTGCTGTCTCACACCTGGTAGGGAGGTTTGCTGTCTCACACAGGATATGGAGGTTTGTTGTCTCACATCTGATGTGGAGGTTTGCTGTCTCACACCTGATATGGAGTTTGCTGTCTCACACCTGGTAGGAGGTTTGCTGTCTCACACCTGATATGGAGATTTGCTGTCTCACACCTGATATGGAGGTTTGCTGTCTCACACCTGATATGGAGGTTTGCTGTCTCACCCCTGATATGGAGGTTTGCTGTCTCACACCTGATATGGAGGTTTGCTGTCTCACACCTGGTATGAGGTTTGTTGTCTCACACAGGATATGGAGATTTGCTGTCTCACATCTGGATATGGAGGTTTGCTGTCTCACACCTGATATGGAGGTTTGCTGTCTCACATCTGATATGGAGGTTTGCTGTCTCACATCTGATATGGAGGTTTGCTGTCTCACACCTGATATGGAGATTTGCTGTCTCACACCTGGTAGGGAGGTTTGCTGTCTCACACCTGGTAGGGAGGTTTGTTGTCTCACACCTGACTTTCTTCTCTCATTGTAATGATCACCCACCCTAACCCTTTAACTCCCGAACCCTATCTACCGATTCAAAAAAATTAATCCTTTGATTCCCTCACCCTTTCCATCAGAAAAACTTAACCCTTTGATTCTCTCACCCTTTCCATCAGAAAAACTTAACCCTTTGACTCTCTCACCCTTTCCACCAGATATACTTAACCCTTTGATTTCCTCACCCTTTACACCAGCTTCCTGCAGGAAGCTGATGGAAAGGGTGAGGGAATCAAAGGGTTAAGTTTTTGCTTTTGCTGGCATGGTTGGCAATGCAAGACGCTGGTAAATAGTGCAGAGTCAAAGGGTTAATCTAAACATCTCTTCTGTCTCGTTGTCACTATTAAACGAAAACCGACGATCTTAAACCACCCCTCTCCACATCCAGAGTTTCCAGACATATATATTATCTATCTGTATGTGTTTGTATAGAACCAATACTGTTATACGGTTGCGAGGCGTGGACAGTCAACAAACAAAGCCAGAACAAGATTTAGGCAGCCGAGATGTGGTTTCTCAGAAGAATGTTGAGAGTTCCATGGACAGCAAAGAAAACAAACGAGACAGTCTTGATGGAGGCAGACTCAAGTAGATCTTTCATAAGGAAGATTAAGAAAAGATAGACAACATTTATAGGCCATTTTATGAGGAAAAGGGAATTGGAGCACCTGGTCATAACGCGAAAGCTGGAGGGAAAGAGAGCACCGGGTAGGCCCAGGAAGAAGATGCTAGACGGACTTGCAGAGTGGCTGGGGACAAGGAGGGTGAAGGAGATGCTTCTTCTTCTTCTTCTGCGTTCGCACGTTCACAAGGTCAGTCCAGTCAGGGAGACGAATGTTGTCGTGTCCTCCATGTCCTGTCGGCAGCCATAGAGCTTGGTGCGGAGGGGAGCTGCGTCGGCACACTTTGTTCCCTTGCTCTTGGAAGAGGGGGCAGATCTGAAGGATGTGTTCTGGTGTCTGTTCTTCCAGACCACAAGGCCAGATAGTGATGAGGCCAGCTTCATCTTCCTGAACAGGTGGGCATTCAGGCGACAGTGACCTGTTCTGAGCCTGAAGATCGCCACCTGCTGCAGACGGCTAAGGAGATGGTTGGATCCTTTGAGGTTGTTCTGCAGAAGGCTGCCTTCACAAGGGTCTTCTTCTCCTGAAGCTAAGGCTTTTTTCTGGTTGTCTTCCTTTGGCTCCATCTTTGGCAAGCTGGTCTGCTGCTTCGTTTCCAGGTATCCCACAATGGCCGGAACCACTGCAGGACCACACGTCGATGCTTGAGGCAACAAGAGATAGAGACAGATGGAAGTCCATAATCGCCAACGCCATGCGGCAAGGCACCTGATGATGATGATGATGATGATGTGTTTGTATGTGTGTATGTATGTGTTCTTGTTGTTATTTTTGTTGCTGTTGCTGCTGCTATTGTTTTCAACAAAGATCAAAAGATTAAGAAAATATTGTCTTCACCAAGCTGAGAGACAGCTGAGCATTTGGGCATTGACTGGGGGGGGGGGGGGGGGGGGGATCTGTCATGTGAGACGAGTTTATATAGAATAGCTAGTTGTGTTGTGATTCAGACCTTTAATTATTTATCTATTTACTATATATATATGTTCCTTTTTTGAAGGTAAGATACACACAGATACACATGTCATTTACATGTAACCACGATTATTCTAGTGGTAGGCTGATAAAGTATCAGTATAAAATATAGACTAGGTAAAGCATAATCTAGGTTGGGCCTCAGGACCTGGCCAGCTCATGGGTTTATGTACAGGCTTAAGACTTGTGTCATGATCACCATACACATGGTACCTGTGATGTTAGTGCATATGGAATTTGTTCCGAGCGCGGAGACGTCATCTTGAGAAACTGAAAATGAAACTGAAATCTATATACGTGGTATGATTTATGACATACACCCAAAACTTAAACGAACAAATATACAAATCAAAATAACTCTTCACCTTTGAATGAAAAGAAAAAAAACATACAAGCAAGAGGAATTCAGTAAACATTGAACAATAGTAACAGCTCCTGCAAGAGAACCAGAAACACACAAATAAACAGTCGCCATGGTGTAGCGGTAAGCACAACTAACTACCGACTGGAAGGATGTGGGTTCGAATCCTCATCAGTTTTTCATAAAGAGTTGTGGATTTTTCAACTGGCTCCTACCAAGAGTTGAGCATGCTAACGTTTCATTGGGAAGACTGGGCCCACACAGTTGAGTCTCATCCACATCATGGATGCGTCTCATTGAGGGTGTTGCTCAAATATTCTTACCAACACTGCAGGTGTCTGTATCTCTTGGTGACTGGTTGCTAAGGTAATTCATAACCATCTTCTTCCAATTCCGTATCGTTCTGTCTACTGAATCAGCCCCAAGTCTACCCTCCCCATCACCATCCTCACCCATGTCTGTCAACCCACTTTTTGCATCTCCATTTATATTCACACGTGGTCACAACAGGAAAGCTGGAGGGAAAGAGAGCACCAGGTAGACCTAGGGGGAAACTACTGGACGGACTTGCAGAGTGGCTGAAGACAAGGAGGGTAGAAGAGATGCTTGGGGCAACAAGAGATAGAGACAGATGGAAGTCCACGATTGCCAACGAAATGCGGCAAGGCACCTGATATGATGATGATGATGATGATGATGATGATGATGATGATGATGATGATGATGATGATGATAATTTATATTCAAGCCCCAGTTGCCTTCACCTTGAATGTGTTTTTGATCAAGTACCATATGCTGGAGGTGAGGGGTGGGGGTGGGTAGCTTTAGATCACGGTATCAAAAGATTGGAATTTATGTCTCCAAAAGCTGTACAAGGGAAAAAGTAAAATCGTTTAATGCACGCTGAAATGACTCTGCAACAAAGATTGGGGATGGAAATAATAATATCCTGACGACATTTTGATTTTCCCTGACCGATAGATGTAATTAACAGGATAGTGTAGCTAGAAATGAGGTTGTTAAAGAACAGGGGAAGTCACTGCACAACAAGGGAGGTAAGTGTGCATTGTGATGCTGAAAGTTTCGCCAGCACTGCGCGGAAGACGGGAATAATTGTGACATTCTTTTGATGTGAAGAGTGTTCCTTTTCATTTTTGTGCCTTTGAAAGTGATCATTATGATGTGACATTTAAGGAGAAAGGGACTTGTGGGAGTATGATTCATAATATATTGAGCAGCGAGTTTGTGTGTGTGTATGTGTGTGTGTGTGTGTGTGTGTGTTGTGTGTGTGTGTGTGTGTGTGTGTGTGTTTGTGTGTTTGTGTGTGTGTGTGTGTGTGTGTTGTGTTGTGTGTGTGTGTGTGTATGTGTTTGTTTGTGTGTGTGTGTGTGTGTGTGTGTGTGTGTTCTGTTTCTGTTTTTGTGCTGTGTTTCTGTGTGTGTGTGTGTGTGTGTGTGTGTGTGTGTGTGTGGTGTGTGTGTGTGTGTATGTATGTGTGTGTGTGTGTGTGTGTGTGTTTGTGTTTGTGTGTGTGTGTGTTTGTGTATGTGTGTGTGTTTGTATGTATGTGAGTGCATGTGTGCGTGTGTGTGTGTGTGTGTGTTTGTGTGTGTGTGTGTGTGTGAGAGAGAGAGAGAGAGAAGAGTATGTGTGTGTGGGTGCGTGCGTGGGTGTGTGTGTATGTGTGTGCTTGTGTGTGTATGTGTGTGTGTGTGTGTGTATGTGTATGTGTGTGTGTACGTGTATGTTGTATGTGTGAATGTGTATACACCTGTATGTGTATGTGTATGTGTGTATTGTGTGTGTTTGTCTGTTTGTGTGTTTGTATGTTTGTGTGTTTGTGTGTGTGTATGATGTGTATGTGTAGTGTGTGTGCATCAGAGGAACCAATATCGAACGAACAAACAACTTACGCTACCTTGGCATCAGTTTTGATAGAATGTTAACCTTCAGAAAACATGTGGAAACCACTACACTCAAAAGTAAAAAAGGCCTTTCAATCTTAAAAGCAATGGCAGCTAAAGGCATTGAACAACGTCATCTCTTTCAACTATGCCAAGCTATAATACTGTTTATACAAGATAGCAAGTTGTGTTGTGATTCAGACCTTTAATTATTTATCTATTTACTTTATATATGTGTTCTTTTTTTAAGGTAAGATACACACATACACAAGTCATTTACATGCAACCAAGATGTTTCCAGTGGTAGGCTGATAAAGTATATATACTAGGTAAATCATAGTCTAGGTAGGGCCTCAGGACCTGGCCAGCTCATGGGTTTATGTGCAGGCTTAAGGCTTGTGCCATGATCACCATACACGTGGCACCTGTGACATTAGTGTATATGGAATTTGTTTCGAGCGCGGAGACATCATTTTGAGAAACTGAAACTGAAATGTTGTGTGCATGTGTGTGTGTATGTGTGTGTGTATGAGTGAGTGAATGTATGTGTGTGTATGAGTGAGTGAGTGAGTGTGTGTGTGTATGTATGAGTGAGTGTGTGTGTGTGTGTGTGTGTGTGTATGTGTGTGTGTGTGTGTGTGTGTGTGTGTGTGTTGTGTGTATGTATGTGTATTTGTGTGTACATTCAGTTCCATCTAATAGCTGTTAAATAATACAGCATGTCATCAACTGACATATACAGAAAACATTGAAAATAAAAGACCATCGAAGGATCATCACATAAAGCACCAAAATGAATTGAAAATATATTAATTAATAAAACTGAGGCCATCCATGTCCCTGCATGCAACTGAAGTCCACAAAAATTCACTGTTATGACCATGGCAGGGGAGACGTCCAGACGTACACCTCGCCTTTATAGACTGGATGCTGCAGAATCCGCAGACATCAGTACCATGGGAACCTGGTCTCTTGGACCAAACTCTCGCACAATCCATTGCTTCCTGGCAGGCAGACAATACAGCGACAAGGTGTCTACCAAATATAACCCGTTTCAAGAAGAATAGAATGCATAATGACGTGGAACTTGTTTAGTTTTGATACGAAATGGCTGACATAGTCACCATCAGTAGCTTGGTTTTAAAACTAAATGGCTGCCATAGTCACCATTAGTATCTTGGTTTTGACACAAAATGGCTGCCATAGTCACCATTAGTATCTTGGTTTTGACACAAAATGGCTGCCATAGTCACCGTTAGTAGCTTGGTTTTGACACAAAATGGCTGCCATAGTCACCATTACTACCTTGGTTTTGACACAAAATGGCTGCCATAGTCACCATTAGTATCTTGGTTTTGACACAAAATGGCTGCCATAGTCACCATTAGTATCTTGGTTTTGACACAAAATGGCTGCCATAGTCACCGTTAGTAGCTTGGTTTTGACACAAAATGGCTGCCATAGTCACCGTTAGTAGCTTGGTTTTGACACAAAATGGCTGCCATAGTCACCGTTAGTAGCTTGGTTTTGACACAAAATGGCTGCCATAGTCACCATTAGTACCTTGGTTTTGACACAAAATGGCTGCCATAGTCACCGTTAGTAGCTTGGTTTTGACACAAAATGGCTGCCATAGTCACCGTTAGTAGCTTGGTTTTGACACAAAATGGCTGACATAGTCACCGTTAGTAGCTTGGTTTTGACACAAAATGGCTGCCATAGTCACCGTTAGTAGCTTGGTTTTGACACAAAATGGCTGCCATAGTCACCGTTAGTAGCTTGGTTTTGACACAAAATGGCTGCCATAGTCACCGTTAGTAGCTTGGTTTTGACACAAAATGGCTGCCATAGTCACCGTTAGTAGCTTGGTTTTGACACAAAATGGCTGCCATAGTCACCGTTAGTACCTTGGTTTTGACACAAAATGGCTGCCATAGTCACCATTACTACCTTGGTTTTGACACAAAATGGCTGCCATAGTCACCATTAGTACCTTGGTTTTGACACAAAATGGCTGCCATAGTCACCGTTAGTAGCTTGGTTTTGACACAAAATGGCTGCCATAGTCACCGTTAGTAGCTTGGTTTTGACACAAAATGGCTGCCATAGTCACCGTTAGTAGCTTGGTTTTGACACAAAATGGCTGCCATAGTCACCGTTAGTAGCTTGGTTTTGACACAAAATGGCTGCCATAGTCACCATTAGTACCTTGGTTTTGACACAAAATGGCTGCCATAGTCACCATTAGTACCTTGGTTTTGACACAAAATGGCTGCCATAGTCACCGTTAGTAGCTTGGTTTTGACACAAAATGGCTGCCATAGTCACCGTTAGTAGCTTGGTTTTGACACAAAATGGCTGCCATAGTCACCGTTAGTAGCTTGGTTTTGACACAAAATGGCCGCCATAGTCACCGTTAATAGCTTGGTTTTAATACAAAATGGCCGCCAAAGTCACCGTTAGTAGCCTGGTTTTGACACGAAATGACTGCCATAGTCACCGTTAGTAGCTTGGTTTTGACACAAATGGCTGCCATATTCACCGTTAGTAGCTTGGTTCTGAAACAAAATGGCTGCCATATTTACCGTTAGTAGCTTGGTTTTGACACAAAATGGCTGCCATATTTACCGTGAGTAACAAGCCGGTGATGTCCAGTCAATTTTAATGCACATACCGCCAATGCAGTAATGAACCATGATTGAGAATCTGGTTTAGTAACAATATGTCTACATATACTAACAACTTTGTCTTTTTCATTTTAAGTAGATGTAGGCCTACATTTTAAGTAAATATCTATTTTTAGCAGCCCCCGATTACCTGTCAACCCTACTTGAGATCTATGTTCCCTCACGTACCCTCCGCTCTGCCTCCGATCCTCTGACTTTTCGCTTTCCACGCACTAAGCTCAATACCTATGGTCCACGAGCCTTCTCTGTTTCTGGTCCGCTCTCCTGGAACAAACTTCCTGTCTCAGTCCGTCAGCAACCTACTTTTGTCTCCTTCAAGTCCGCTCTCAAAACTCACCTTTTCTCCTCTGCATAAAATCCTGACCTCACTCAATCCCCTCTGCAGCCTGTCTCCACTCGGAGGGGAATCACATTGCAATATATAATTGTATATAATATGCTCTCTATAATTTCATTGCTTTTATTCTTTCTCCCCATTTATAGCCGTGTGCGTGTGTGTGTGTGTGTGTGTGTGTGTGTGTGTGTGTGTGTGTGTGTGTGTGTGTGTGTGTGTGTGCGTGAGTGAGTGTGTGTGCGTGCGTGCGTGCGTGTGTGTGCGTGCGTGCGTGTGTGTGTGTCTGTTTCAGCGCTTAGATTTGATTTTATCAAGAGTTTGCGCTATATAAATATTGTAATTATTATTATTAATTATTATTATTATTATTATTAGATGTATATTATAAGTTACTGTTGTTGTTTAAAGCCCAGCTGATTGCGTTAAGCCATATCAGAGCTATAACAGCATCAAAACATACGAAATTTCAACATGAAAAAAAAAAACAGAAAGGAAAATTCGGTACACACATCAATGTATTCGCGCACACAATCTAAGGACATGCTCCTGGCAGTGACCACTCCGTCCAATTTATCGTACGGGGGATAAAAAAAACCCATCTGAATACAAATTTAAGCATACTAAGGACACCAAAATACATACGAAAACGGGTATAAATTACTTAAAGTTGCTTTCACATATCCCATGGAGCCACAATGCATTTACTACATGTACCCAGTTATCAGTCCTCAGAAAAAGTACGTAAGACTTTATCAAACGCACACAGGTGAATGGACCAGGAAGGCAGAAAACGATACGAAGAAATGACAGAATGTAAAGGAGCAAGTGTGAAACAAAAAGAGTGACAGAAAAGAGGAAATTTCTAGCACAGAATTTCCAGAAATTGGGGATACTGTTAACAATGAAAGAGCCCCGGACATCCCCACGGGGTTATATTTTGAATGCATGTAGACGTGTATGCATATATATATATATATTCTTAAACCATGATTATTTTGTATATATAGGGGAAGTTTCAACAGTTGGGGGGTAGACATAATGCTACCAATTTTGAAGAACAATCACCCTGCCCCCGGTGTACCATTCTCTGATTCGATCTCGTGAACTGGGTTCATCCCATGTTCGCGAGATCTGAGTAGAGATTCACGCAGACAGCATTAGAGCGCTGACGAAGATGGCGAGAACGCCTTCGAAAGCTACGGAACTGTGAGTAGCGATTTTTACACTGTTGGGAGACCTTGTTCTTCAAAATTGGTAGCATTATATTTTGTATATATTGGAGATGTTTTGCTATGATGTGATTGTTATCACACTTTGTTATTGCTGTTTGACTTTGTATTACTTTGTTTAAAATGAATTTTCAAACGTTTGAAAGAAAGACTCGTAGGTTGACCAGGTCAACATGTTTCAGGTAGTGAGTGGTAAAGACCAGACCTGGCCTTGTCTGTGGACATCGCCGCGTTGGGGATAAATGGAGGAGCTAGTTTCCTGATTATGTCCACTTGAATCTT
>JAPXFY010000030.1:41702442-41714942 GCA_030674185.1 Monoplex corrugatus | reverse complement strand
CTTCTTGGTTTGTTTATCTCAATTTTTTTATCTATTTCTTTGTTTGCTTCTTGGTTTGGTTTATCTCATGTTTTTTATCTGTTTCTTTGTTTACTTCTTGGTTTGGTTTATCTCATGTTTTTATCTGTTTCTTTGTTTACTTCTTGGTTTGGTTTATCTCATGTTTTTTATCTGTTTCTTTGTTTACTTCTTGGTTTGGTTTCTCTCATGTTTTTATCTATTTCTTTGTTTGCTTCTTGGTTTGGTTTTCTCATGTTTTTTCTGTTTCTTTGTTTACTTCTTGGTTTGGTTTATCTCATGTTTTTTATCTTTTCTTTGTTTACTTCTTGGTTTGGTTTATCTCATGTTTTTATCTGTTTCTTTGTTTACTTCTTGGTTTGGTTTATCTCATGTTTTTATCTGTTTCTTTGTTTACTTCTTGGTTTGGTTTATCTCATGTTTTTATCTGTTTCTTTGTTTACTTCTTGGTTTGGTTTATCTCATGTTTTTATCTTTTCTTTGTTTACTTCTTGGTTTGGTTTATCTCATGTTTTTATCTGTTTCTTTGTTTACTTCTTGGTTTGGTTTTCTCATGTTTTTATCTGTTTTCTTTGTTTACTTCTTGGTTTGGTTTATCTCATGTTTTTTATCTGTTTCTTTGTTTACTTCTTGGTTTGGTTTATCTCATGTTTTTAATCTATTTCTTTGTTTACTTCTTGGTTTGGTTTATCTCATGTTTTTATCTGTTTCTTTGTTTACTTCTTGGTTTGGTTTATCTCATGTTTTTATCTGTTTCTTTGTTTACTTTCTTGGTTTGGTTTATCTCATGTTTTTATCTATTTCTTTGTTTACTTCTTGGTTTGGTTTATCTCATGTTTTTATCTATTTCTTTTGTTTACTTCTTGGTTTGTTTATCTCATATTTTTATCTTTTCTTTTGTTACTTCTTGTTTGGTTTATCTCATTTTTTTATCTTTTCTTTGTTTATTTTTTGACTTTTTATTATTTGTTTCTTATTTCTTTGTTTACTTTTAACTGTTTATCTTATTTTTTTTTTCTTTGTTTATTTCCTATTGTTATCTTATATTCTTTATCATATTTCTTTATTTACTTCTTGACTTGATTTATCTTAATATTTTATTCTATTTCTTTTTTGTTTTTGACTTGGTTTATCTCAATATTGTTTATCTATTTTTGATATTTTCTTTTACTTTTTGACTAAGTTTATCTCTTCGTATTTTTTTTGCTTTTTTTTTCTTTTCTTTTTGTCTTTTTTTTTTGACTTGGTTTATCTTTTGTTGTCTATTTTATTTCTTTTTTTATTTGTCATGATCTTTTTTTTGGTTTTATCTTAGTTGTTTTTTTTTTTTTATTTTATCTATTTTCTTTGTGTTGTACTTTTTGGCTCGGTTTTATCTCACATTTTTTTTTTTGTTTTCTATGTTTTTCGTTTATTTTCGTCTTGATTTTTTGTATTTATCTATGTTTCTTACGTGTTGAGCTATGCTATGTTTGGTTAGTTGCCTATCGTTTTTTTTTGTCTATGTGTTTTTATTGTTGTCTAATGTTTTGGTAGTTATTTTTTGTCTATTGTTTTTTGTGTTGTTGCTTTGTTTTGTGTTGTTGTCTATGTTTTGTTGTCTATGTTTGTTTTGCTGTTGTTTGTCTATTGTTTTTGTGTTGTCTATTGTTTTTTGTTGTGTCTATTGTTTTTGTGTTGTTGTCTATTGTTTTTTGTGTTTTGTCTATTTTTTTTGTGTTTTGTCTATTGTTTTGTGTTGTATTGTCTATTGTGTTTTTGTGTTGTTGTCTATTGTTTTTGTGTTGTTGTCTATTGTTTTTTTGTGTATGTGTGTTGTCTATTGTTTTTGTGTTGTTGTCTTGTTTGTGTTTTGTCTATTGTTTTGTGTTGTTGTCTATTGTTTTTGTGTTGTTGTCTATTGTTTTTGTGTTGTTGTCTTGTTGTTTTTGTGTTTGTTGTCTATTGTTTTTGTGTTGTTTGTCTATTGTTTTTTGTGTTGTGTCTATTTGTTTTTTGTGTTGTTGTCTATGTTTTTTGTTTATTGTCTATTGTTTTTTGTTGTTTGTCTATTGTTTTTGTGTTATTGTCTATTGTTTTTTGTGTTGTTGTCTATTGTTTTTGTGTTTGTTGTCTATTTGTTTTTGTGTTGTTGTCTATTGTTTTTGTGTTGTTGTCTATTGTTTTTGTGTTTTGTCTATTGTTTTTGTGTTGTTGTCTATTGTTTTTTGTGTTGTTGTCTATTGTTTTTTGTGTTGTTGTCTATTGTTTTTTGTGTTGTTGTCTATTGTTTTTTTGTTTTTGTCTATTGTTTTTTGTGTTTTTGTCTATTGTTTTTTGTGTTTGTCTATTGTTTTTTGTGTTGTTGTCTATTGTTTTTGTGTTGTTGTCTATTGTTTTTTGTGTTTTGTCTATGTGTTTTTGTGTGTTGTCTATTGTTTTTGTGTTGTTGTCTATTGTTTTTGTGTTTGTTGTCTATTGTTTTTTGTGTTGTTGTCTATTGTTTTTTGTGTTGTTGTCTATTGTTTTTTGTGTTGTTGTCTATTGTTTTTTGTGTTGTTGTCTATTGTTTTTTGGTTATTGTCTATTGTTTTTGTGTTGTTGTCTATTGTTTTTTGTGTTGTTGTCTATTTGTTTTTGTGTTGTTGTCTATTGTTTTTTGTGTTTTGTCTATTGTTTTTGTGCTGTTGTCTATTGTTTATTTTTTTTGTTTTGTGTTGTCTATTGATTTTTGGTTATTTCTATTGTTTTTTGTTGTTGTTTGTTTTGTTTTGTTTTTGTGTTGTTGTCTATTGTTTTTTGTGTTGTTGTCTATGTTTTGTGTTTGTTGTCTATTGTGTTTTTGTGTTGTTGTCTATTTTGTTTTTTGTTTTGTTGTCTATTGTTTTTTGTGTTGTTGTCTATTGTTTTTTGTGGGGTGTTGTCTATTGTTTTTGTGTTGTTGTCTATTGTTTTTTGTGTTGTTGTCTATTGTTTTCGTGTCGTTGTCTATTGTTTTTTATGTTGTTGTCTATTGTTTTTGTGTCATTGTCTATTGTTTTTGTGTTTTTCTATTGTTTTTTGCTGTTGTCTATTGTTTTGTGTTTTGTCTATTGTTTTTGTGTTGTTGTCTATTGTTTTTCGTGTGTATTGTCTATTGTTTTTGTGTTTTGTCTATTGTTTTTGTGTTGTTGGGCTATTGTTTTTTGTTGTTTTTTGGTTTTGTGTTTGTTGTCTATTGTTTTTGTGTTGTTGTCTATTGTTTTTTGTGTTTGCTGTGTTATTGTTTTTTTGTTGTTATCTATTGTTTTTGTGTTGTTGTCTATTGTTTTTGTGTTGTTGTCTATTGTTTTTGTGTTTGTGTCTTTGTTTTTTGTGTTTGTCTATTGTGTTTTGTGTGCTGTCTATTGTTTTGTGTTGTCTATGTTTTTTGTTATTGTCTATTGTTTTTGTGTTGTTGTCTATTGTTTTGTGTGTTGTCTTTGTTTTTGTGTTGTTGTCATTGTTTTTTGTGTTGTTGATTTTTTATTTTTGTTGTATTGTGTGTTGTTTTTGGTTATTGTCTATTGTTTTTTGTGTTGTTGTCTAATTGTTTTTGTGTTGGTCTATTTGTTTTTTGTTGTTGTATTTGTCTTTATTGTTTTTGTGTTGTTGTCTATTGTTTTTGTGTGTTGTCTATTGTTTTTGTTGTTGTTGTCTATTGTTTTTGTGTTTGTTGTCTATTGTTTTTTGTGTGTTGTCTATTGTTTTTTGTTGTTGTCTATTGTTTTTGTTGTTGATTGTTTTTAGTTATGTCTTTGTTTTTGTGTATTGTCTATGTTTTTGTGCTGTTCTATTGTTTTTGTGTTGTCATGTTTTTGTGTTGTTGTCTATTGTTTTTTTGTGTAGTTGATTGTTTTTGTGTTATTGTCATTGTTTTTGTGTGTGTCTATTGTTTTTGTTTGTGTCTATTGTTTTTCTGTTGTTGTCCTTTGTTTTTGGTTGTTGTCTATTGTTTTTGTGTTGTTGTCTATTGTTTTTGTGTTGTTGTCTATTGTTTTTTGTTGTATTGCCTGTTGTGTTTTGTGTTATTGTCTATTGTTTTTGTGTTGTTGTGTATTGTTTTTTGTGTTATGTCTATTGTTTTTGTGTTGTTGTCTATTGTTTTTGTGTTGTTGTCTATTGTTTTTGTGTTGTTGTCTATTGTTTTTGTGTTGTTGTCTATTGTTTTTGTGTTTTGTCTATTGTTTTTTGTGTTGTTGTCTGTTGTTTTTTGTGTTGTTGTCTATTGTTTTTTGTGTTGTTGTCTATTGTTTTTTGTGTTGCTGTCTGTTGTTTTTTGTGTTGTTGTCTATTGTTTTTTGTGTTGTTGTCTATTGTTTTTTGTGTTGCTGTCTGTTGTTTTTTGTGTTGTTGTCTATTGTTTTTGTGTTGTTGTCTATTGTTTTTGTGTTGTCTATTGTTTTTGTGTTGTTGTCTATTGTTTTTGTGTTGTTGTCTATTGTTTTTTGTGTTGTTGTCTATTGTTTTTGTGTTGTTGTCTATTGTTTTTTTGTGTTGTTGTCTATTGTTTTTTGTGTTGTTGTCTATTGTTTTTTGTGTTGTTGCTATTGTTTTTTGTGTTGTCTATTGTTTTTTGTGCTATTGACTTTTGTTTTTTGTTATTATCTATTATTTTTTGTGCTGTTGCCTATTGTTTTGTGTTCTGTCGCCCATTGTTTTTCGTGCTAAAAGTTGTGCATTTATTCTTTGTTGTATTTGGTATACGTTTGACAAAGGCCAGTTGACCGAAAATTTGCACCTGTCTTGTGTTGTTACATCAGATACGTGTTCTGATTTTATTTTTGTGTTTTTCTGGTTCGTATTTGCTTGAAACCACCATCGTCATTTTTCCCAGGTTATCATGGACAGAAACAAAAAACTCAAAGTTAACGACGTGAATAGGTGCTCCTATGGAGCAGCTTCGTCCGGTAGGGACCGTCATGCGGCGCAGGTGACACCAGACCGTCAGCAAGTTACTGCGAACCCTAAACTCAGATTTAAAAACATCAAAGTTGCAACATGGAATATAACAACACTGTTGCAAAAGGGTAAATTAGAAAATATCAAGACAGAGATGGAAAGACATTGGTATTTTAGGACTAGGGGAAGTGAGATGGAAGGGGGCAGGCATGATAACATCAGGAGAATACACAATGATATACTCTGATGGTAACTCACATGAAAGAGGAGTAGGCATCATGATGGACAAAGACTCATAAGGAAGATTAGGAAAAGACAGGCAACATTTAAAGGCCATTTTATGAGGAACAGGGATTTGGAGCACTTGGTCACAACAGGAAAGCTGGAGTGAAAGAGAGCACCAGGTAGACCCAGGGAGAAAATGCTGGACGGACTTGCAGAGTGGCTGGGGACGAGGAGGGTGGGGGAGATGCTTGGAGCAACGAGAGATAGAGACAGATGGAAGTCCGTAATCGCCAACGCCATGCGGCAGGGCACCTGATGATGATGATGATGATGATGATGATGATGATGATGATGATGATGATGATGATGATGATGATGATGATGATGATGATTTGCTTGAACACTGGCAGTCACTATGGTTTAGAGTGCTGTCCCCTTGTAGTCTAGACTGTAGATAAACGCATGTGAAAAAAGATCAGTGGGTAATGCGTCCATTTCGATTTGATCATGTTATGGACGATTGATATTGGTAATCTTATAAGTGAAACGGATGAAGTGAACCATAACTATTTTACAGTATCTTAGTTTCTTTTGTTTCCATGTCGGTAGTAAGCAGTGGCAGACACGGAAGTTGGCCTATGTGTTAATATCTATGCTTTTGGAAAATGGATTTCATATCATTTAATCTCAAATAACGATAAAACCATGCTTTCCCCAAATGCTGCTACATATATGTTCAGCAACAAAGGGAATGAAATCACTTGTGTCGCTGGCGGTTGTTACTGAATATATATGTATCTCTCTCTCTCTCTCTCTCTCTCTCTCTCTCTCTCTCTCTCTCTGTATATATTATATATATGTATCTTATATCTAGCTATATGTTTACATGTTTATCTAGCTCTTTGATATCCTTATGTACTATGTCTTGCATGAATGGTTTATTGTGTTTAATTTTTTTTCAGCATTTTTAGTTCTTTGCAGTATGTAGTTTAGAAACAGTAAGTTTGAAAAATGACTTTTAATAACTAACATCTTTTACTATTGAAAAATTAAGTATCATTTGTGATTGCCATTATTTCTCTCTCTCTCTCTTTTCGATCTCTTTCGATCTCTATCTATCTATCTATCTATCTATCTATCTATCTATCTATCTATCTATTATCTATCTATCTATCTATCTATCTATCTATCTATCTATCTATCTATCTATCTATCATCTATCTATCTATCTATCTATATCTATCTATCTATCTATCTATCTATCTATCTATCTATCTATCTATCATCTATTATCTATCTATCTATCTATCTATCTATCTATCTATCTATATCTATTCTATCTATCTATCTATCTATCTATACTATCTGTCTGTCTCTTTGTCTCTATGTCTGTCTTCTGTCTGTCTGTCTATTAATCTATATATTTATGTCTATCGAACTACATATCTAACTACCTACTTTCAATGTTTTTGTTTTGTTTTGTTTTTAATTTCAAATCGTTTGCAGCATTCTGCCATTTAATAATGTAACAAATAATAATTATCAACTGAAGATGCATATTTTCCTCTAGCTGCAAAGATCTACACCGTTCAAATATGATATATTGTTTAACTTGATCTTATCTAATTTCTCTCTCTCTCTCTCTCTCTCTCTCTCTCTCTTCTCTCTCTCTCTCTCTTCTCTCTTTTCTTTCTCTCTCTTTTTCTCTCTTTCTTTCTCTCTTTCTCTCACTTTATCTCTCTCTCTCTCTTGTCTCTTTCTCTCTTTCTCTCTCCTTTATCTCTGTCTCTCTCTATCTTTTCTCTCTCTCTCCTTTATCTCTCTCTTATCTCTCTGCCTCTCTCTCTCTTCTATCTCTCTCTTTCTCTCTCTCGCTCTCTCTCTCTCTCTTTATCTCTCTCTCACTCTCTCTTTTCTCCCTCTGTTAATAATTGAGTTATGGATCTCTATCAACTGAAAAATGAAAACAAAAGTGTGGTTAATTGTATCTATCTACATATCTCTTTCTGTCTCATTTCCTTTTCCCAATCACTAGTTCACGTGATGGCTGAGTGGACATGCATGACGAATGACGTTCTCGTAACATGCATCAGGCCATTTTAACTGGGCATTAAATGTCCACAGGCTGTTATCAGCAACATCTCTGAAAAGTAATTCATCCTTTGACTGTGTGGGCAGTCATGTCAAATCATTTTATCACTCCACTCATCAGGCCTGATACTGACATGTGCAGACCATTTTATCTGAAAATGGATATGGGATAACGAGCTCTGGGTTAAGTGTCGGAGACGTGTATGGTTTCATAGGTTTGTTCATAAAGTTATTTTCGTGTATCTTTTTTGACTTTATTCAACTAAATACTTATATAACCAACCAGTCATTCAATTAACCAACTAACTAAACATGCAATCAAGAAAGCTAACAAGAAAACAAGCAGAAACGTAGTGAACAGCTAACTGAATAACGAACGAACAAACGAACGAACAAACAGAAACGTGTGCGCACGCATGCATGAGCTAAATCAACCAACCAAACGACCAATCAGTCAACCAATCAACCAACCAACATACAAACGAGCCAACGTAAGAACGAACGAATGAACCAGTTGATTGTCCAACTGACTGCCTGACCTATCAACTAAATAAGTAATTAACTGAACAACTAACTAACCAACCAACCAACTGACTGAGTGACTGAGTGAGTGAGTGACATCACTCACTCACTCACTCACTCTCACTCACTCACTCACCAACCAACCGACTGACCAGATAACCTACTTACCAGTCCACTTACTCGCTCTACATTTATTTAAACTGCGGTACAATGTCTCCTCCCCATATTTGTCCTTCCCCTTCAATCAAGTTTCTCAAATGCTATCTTTGTTTTAGGATCAACGTACTCAGAGAGGTTATCTTTGTGCTCACCATTTTTCTTTTTTTTTTTTCGTCCTATTTTCTACGCCACCTCAATGGCCACAAAAGCTGACACAGTTTTTACCGTGCGATGATGATGCTGTTGATGAGGATGATATTCACGATGCTATGGAGTTCCATCTAAGAATTTGACTGCATGAATGGGCTGTACTCTACACTTACTATCATAATATATCCTGGCGTCAACCAGGCCCGAGAGAGACAGACACCTACGGTGCTGGTAAGAAGATTTAAGCAACACCCTCAATGACTCATCCGTGAAGTGGATGAGAGTCGACTTTGTGGTCCCAGTCTTCCCAATGAGCCCATAGCACGCCCAGCTCTGGGTAGGAACCAGTTAGAGCCGAAAAATCCCACAATGATTTTTGAAGTGACTGATGGGGATTCGAACCCACAACCTTCCAGTCGGTAGTGTGTTGCATTAACCACTACGTCACGACGACTGGTCCTCCAGTGCTATCTACATCAGACCATCTCCATGGGTGCACTCACCCTCATACATAAATTATAACCCTAAACCAGGCCCAGCTGCCCTGCCTCATCTGTTCCTCTGATCATCACCCCTTCCCGTTTGTCTGTGTTTCTATGCCTGAGTGAGTGGACACCGTATGAATCAGTAACTCACTAAAATAGAATGGACTTTGAGTTTGCTCAGGGGTGTATTCTTCACACTCGGACAATCCCATATGCATCATCATCATCATCATCATCATCAGGTGCCCTGCCGCATGGCGTTGGCGACCATGGACTTCCAACCATCTCTATCTCTCGTTGCCCCTAGCATCTCCCCCACCCTCCTCATCCCCAGCCACTCTGCAAGTCCGTCCAGCATTCTCTCCCTGGGTTACCTGGTGCTCTCTTTCCCTCCAGCTTTCCCGTTGTGACCTGGTGATCCAAATCCCCCTTCCTCATAAAATGGCCTATAAATGTTGCCTGTCTTTTCCTAATCTTCCTTATGAGTGATCTACTTGTGTCTGCCTCCATCAAGACTGTCTCGTTTGTTTTCTTTGCTGTCCATGGAACTCTCAACATTCTTCTGAGAAACCACATCTCGGCTGCCTCAATCTTGCTCTGGCTTTGCTTGTTGACTGTCCACGCCTCGCATCCGTACAACAGTATTGGTTCTATATAACATACAAGGACTCTCTTTCTGATGTTAATTGATAGGTATTTGTTGGTAAGAATGCTTGTCATCTTCTTGAATGCTGTTTTGGCTTGGCCGATTCTGCCAGCTATTTCCGATGTGCATCTGCCGTCTGATGAAATGACCGTTCCCAGGTATTTGAACTTATTAACCTGTGTCAAGGTTGTGCCATTTGCTGTTATTTTACATGAGGGGATTTCATGTTTTGTTACAATTCCATATGTGCTCCATTCAAATCAGTCAGTAATTATCTGGTAAAACTCCTTAGGACCTGCTCAAAATACTAAGAGCTGGCAACGTCTTGAAATGGGAAGAGGGAGGGGACCTGTGAAGCAATGATACTATTGGAATGGTAGGAACAGTAGTATGGGAAATGGATAAACCAACCTCTGTGTTATGGAGTGGAACTGACCTCGAGACATGCTTGAAACTGGAGACGAAGCCGGCAGTATACCGAGCAGTAGTCCTGACTGCATTGCTGTATGGATGCGAGTCCTGGACTCTTTACCGTAGGCATGTCAAGCTACTAGATCAGTTTCACCAGCGCTGCCTCCGACGTATCTTAAACATCAAATGGTTCAACAGAGTCTCAAACGCGAATGTACTTTTGCAAGCCCAGATGCCAAGCATAGATGCACTGCTAACACAGTCTCAGCTAAGATAGTCTTGCATCTCGTGTGCATGCAGGATAACAGGCTTCCAAAGCAGTTCTTATATGGTGAACTGGCAAAGGGCCATCACCCAAAACGACGACCAAACGTTTGCTACAAAGTCACCTCGAAAAAATACCCCCAAAATGTGAAGTTGATGAAGAACAATGGGAAATTATGGCCACAAACAGATTTGACTGGAGGCAAGCTATTCGCAAGGGAACAGGAACTTATGAAAATGAAAGACAAGACGAAGCAGCTAAGTGGAAAGTGTGCAGTAATAAAGGCCAGAACCAACTCTGCAGAGCGTTCCATTGAGTGTCCAGTACGTGGCCGCCTGTGTGCATCAGACTTTGGCCTGAGATCCCACCTAAGGGTACACAAATAAAGTGCTAGGTTGGACTTTATTGACCACGATAGCCGACCATATATGTACACGTATATATATATGTATACATAAGGTAGTCAATGTTGTGGGGTGGAACTGATCTAAAGACATGTTTCTGTGAGATTTTGAGTCTACGTGCCTGTGCCCACCAGCAGACCCAGCCAGCCCAATGAAAATGAATGGAAACGTGTATTTTCATTAACCCTTTCACTCCTGCACCCTACTCACCAGCTGCATACATGTAACCATTTCAGTCTTTCACCTTATCCACCAGCTTCCTGCAGGATGCTGCTAGATAGAGTGAATGACTGAAAGGGTTAAGTTATTGCTTTTGCTGTCATAGCTGAAAATGCGGGATGCCGGCAATAGGGTAAGGGAGTCAAAGGGTTAACAAGATAAGGAAGTCAAAGGGTTAACAAGATAAGGGCGTCAAAGGGTTAACAAGATAAGGGCTTCAAAGGGTTAACCAGATAAGGGCGTCAAAGGGTTAACAAGATAAGGGCGTCAAAGGGTTAACAAGATAAGGGCGTCAAAGGGTTAACAAGACAAGGGCGTCAAAGGGTTAACAAGATAAGGTGAGTCAAAAGGTTAACAAGATAAGGTGAGTCAAAGTGTTAACAAGATAAGGTGAGTCAAAAGGTTAACAAGACAAGGGCGTCAAAGGGTTAACAAGATAAGGAAGTCAAAAGGTTAACAAGATAAGGGAGTCAAAGGGTTAACAGATAAGGGCGTCAAAGGGTTAACAAGATAAGGAAGTCAAAGGGTTAACAAGATAAGGGCGTCAAAGGGTTAACAAGATAAGGGCGTCAAAGGGTTAACAAGATAAGGGCGTCAAAGGGTTAACAAGATAAGGTGAGCCAAAGGGTTAACAAGACAAACATTGTTACTAACATACACTAACAGTCTCATTAAAACCTCGTTCCTTTTTTATCCTATGTCTGTGTTTTCTGGTTGCCAAGAAGCTGGCTGACGGTTTTAGCCATAAAGTAATCAGAATCAATTTAGTTCGCTGTATCTGATACTGTAGTAAGATTTACGACATGAAAGTATAAAGACACGGATCTAATATTCTATACATGCTGATATTACTGTATTAAAAAAGAGAATTTGGATAGAGATTAAAATATCCTCACGAGATTTTAATGTTCCCTGACCGATAAATGTAATTTACAGGATAATATTGCAGGAAATGAGATTTGACGAACAGGGGAAGTCACTGCACAACAAGGGAGGTAAGTGTGCATTGTAACGGTCAGAGTTTGGCAAGAGCTTCGGGGAAGTGGAGATTAATTGTGTCTTTGTTTTGATGTGAATGGCGTTTTCTTTTTTGTGGTTTTGAAAGAGATGATGATAAAATAACATTGAAGGAGAGAGAAGGAGGTATTGGAGTTTGAAACAGACTGAACTCTGGTAATATGTTTGGTGTGTGTGTGTGTGTGTGTGTGTGTGTGTGTGTGTGTGTGTGTGTGTGTGTGTGTGTGTGTGTGTGTGTGTGTGTAATAGTGTGTGTAATAGTGTGTGTGTGAGTGATTGAGTGTGAGTGTGAGTGTGAGTGTGTGTTTGTGTTTGTGTGTGTGTGTGTGTGTGTGTGTGTGTGTGTGTGTGTGTGTGTGTGTGTGTGTGTGTGTAATAGTGTGTGTGTTGTGTGTGTGTGAGTGATTGAGTGTGAGTGTGAGTGTGGATGTGTGTGTTTGTGTTTGTGTGTGTGTGTGTGTGTGTGTGTGTGTGTGTGTGTGTGTGTGTGTGTGTACTGTGTGTGTGTCTTTGATGTGTGTGTGTGAGTGTGTGTGTGTGTGTGTGTGTGTGTGTGTGTGGTTTTGGTGTGTTTGTGCATGTGTGTGTGAGTGAATGAGTGAGTGAGTGTGTGTGTGTGAGTGAGTGTGTGTGTGTGTGTGTGTGTGTGTGTGTGTGTGTGTGTGTGTTAGTGTGCGTATGTGTGTGTGAGTGTGTGTGTGTGCGTGTGAGTGAGTGTGTGTGTGTATGTGTATATGTGTGTTGTGAGTGAGTGTGTGTGTGTGTGTGTGTGAGTGAGTGAGTGAGCGAATATGTACGTGTGTGTGTGTGCGCTCGCACACGCGCAGTATGTTTCTATCCGTTGCGTACGCATGAACATGATTTTCTGTTATTTTCGAGTGATCATTACCAAAGTTTGATCAAAGGTCTGCATTATTTAAAAGTTGCATAAGCAACAAATTGAAAGTTATGGCGCCAAGGTTAAATTCACGTATACCAAAACTGAAGCT
>JAPXFY010000030.1:41696134-41698634 GCA_030674185.1 Monoplex corrugatus | reverse complement strand
TTCCTCTAACTTCTCTGTGACTAGTTACCAATGTACACTCTTGCCCCCCCCCCCCCCCCCGCCCTGTTCGGTTGCCGGGGGCTCTATCAGTATATCCCCACCTTCTGGAAATTCTGTGCTAGAAATTTCCTCTTTTCTGTCACTCTCTTTGTTTCTGCCTTGTTCCTTTGCTTTCTGTCATTTCTACTTGTCATTTTGTGCCTTAATGGTCCAATCACCTGTATTTTTTGGATAAAGTCTTACGTACTTTTTCTTCGGATTGATAATTGGGTACATGTATTAAGTGCATTTTTGGCTGTAAGGAGATGAGATATGCGGAAGCAATTTTAGGTAATTTATGCCTGTTTTTATATATGTTTTAGTGTCCTTATGTATGCTTATATTTGTATTCAGGTGTGTTTTTTTAAATTTCCCCTGTGCGATAAATCAGACGGAATGATGATGATGATGATGATGATGATGATGATGATGATGATGATGATGATGATGATGATAACACAAATAATCATAAGCATAATGATAACAATACAATAATAATAATGATAGTTATTGTTATTATTATCGTCATTACTATATCATCATCATCATCATCATCATCATCATCACCATCATCATTACATGTATATCATTACTATTAGTGTTGTTGTTATTATAGTTATTATTATTATCATTATATTATTATTATTATTATTATTATTATTATTATTATTATTATTATTATTGTTATTATTATTATTATTATTATTATTATCATTATTATATCATTATCATCATTATTATTACTATTATCATTATTATTATTATTGTTGCTGTTTTTATGATTATTGTTATTATTATTATTATTATTATTATTATTATTATTATTATTATTATTATTATTATTGTTGTTGTTGTTGCTGCTGCTGCTATTGCTGTTCTTTTTTATTGTTGTTGCTGAAGTTGTTGTTATTGTTGTTATGTGGATGAGTGTCTAAGAGACACTAGGTAATGATTCATAAGAGGACGCCTCAAAGGAAAACAGCTAATGATGTGATCAACACAAAACGTTTAAAAAAAGCGTTTTCTGTGTGGGTACAGAGCCGTAACAGAGCAGTGGATTTGACGTAGGCTGAAAAATACCAGGGTCAAATCAAGCGTGAGGCCATTTTATGGCATGTGACATGATCGTGCTGTAATGGGGACGTCAGTCAATGAGTCATTGGTCTTGATTGATTAATCGTGGCTTAACGCTTCGTCAGCTCCGCTGTGGTGTCTGCGTGATATCACAGGCCATTTGCTGTGAAAACATGTTGACGGTGTGACAACTGGAGAGAGGGAGGGGGATACAAAGAGAAAAAAAAAGAGAGAGAGAGAGAGAAAGAAAAAAGAGAGAGAGAGAGAGAAAGAAAAAGAGAGAGAGAGAGAGAGAGAGAGAGAAAGAGAGATAGAGAGGAGGAGGAACAGGAGGAGGAGGAAGAAGAAGAAGAAGAAAGAAGAGGAGGAGGAGGAGAAGAAATCGAGAAATCGAGAAATAGAGAAAAAGAAAGAGAACGACGAAAAAATAAAAAAGCAAGAAAGAAATGATAGTAATGTTAACAATAATAACAAAAATATAGAATGCGAAGAAGAATGCGAAGAAGAAGAATGCGAAGAAGAAGAAGAAGAAGAAGAATGCGAAGAAGAAGAAGAAGAAGAAGAAGAAGAAGAAGAAGAAGAAGAGAAGAAGAAGAAGAAGAAGAAGAAGAAGAAGAAGAAGAAGAAGAAGAAGAAGAAGAATGCGAAGAAGAAGAAGAATGCGAAGAAGAAGAAGAAGAAGAAGAAGAATGCGAAGAAGAAGAAGAATGCGAAGAAGAAGAAGAATGCGAAGAAGAAGAAGGAGAAAGAGAAGAAGAAGAAAAAAGAATGCGAAGAAGAAGAATGCGAAGAAGAAGAAGAATCCGAAGAAGAATGCGAAGAAGAATGCGAAGAAGAAGAATGCGAAGAAGAAGAATGCGAAGAAGAAGAAGAATGCGAAGAAGAAGAATGCGAAGAAGAAGAAGAATGCGAAGAAGAAGAAGAATGCGAAGAAGAAGAATGCGAAGAAGAAGAAGAAGAATGCGAAGAAGAAGAAGAAGAATGCGAAGAAGAAGAAGAATGCGAAGGAGAAGAATGCGAAGAAGAATGCGAAGAAGAAGAAGAAGAAGAAGAAGAAGAAGAAGAAGAATGCGAAGAAGAAGAAGAAGAAGAAGAAGAAGAAGAATGCGAAGAAGAAGAAGAAGAAGAAGAAGAATGCGAAGAAGAAGAAGAAGAAGAAGAAGAAGAAGAAGAAGAAGAAGAAGAAAGAAGAAGAAGAATGCGAAGAAGAAGAAGAAGAAGAAGAAGAAGAAGAAGAAGAAGAAGAAGAAGAAGAAGAAGAAGAAGAAGAAGAAGAAAATGCGAAGAAGAATGCGAAGAAGAATGCGAAGAAGAATGCGAAGAAGAAGAAGAAGAAGAAGAAGAAGATGCGAAGAAGAAGAAGAATGCGAAGAAGAAGAATGCGAAG
>JAPXFY010000030.1:41661134-41678634 GCA_030674185.1 Monoplex corrugatus | reverse complement strand
CATGTATACCTTCCTTGGGCTAGCGCTACTTTGCAAGAGCTTAGGACATGTTCCACTGTTTGTTTCTTCTGACAGAGCGGACATGCTGGGTCGTCTGATTTCCCCCATTTCACTAAGTTTGCATTCGAGGGGAGCAGGTCATATACAGATCTGAGGAGGAAGCTTATCCTTAGAGGAGCCATGTGCCACATATCGTTCCAGCTGAGACTTCTTTGGAGTGCACTGTCCCATGTTGTCCATTGCCCCTGTTGACCTTGCTGGACTGCCTTCTGCACTCTTTTGACATCTTCTTCTTCCTTCAACTCCTGTATGATCATGTCTCTTTTTTCCTTCCCTTTGGCTTTGGACCACCACTGCATTTTTGTTGCTCCCAGTCCCTGTCTGTTGGTTTGCGTGTGTCCAATTATTTCTTTGATGCTGAGGTTTCTCTTGGCATTGTTTACAGCCTCTTGGACTTTCCACTTTCTGCCAGTTCTCAGCTTTGGATGAACTGATCTCACGATATTGTCTTCCGATTCCTCCAGCATGCTCAACAGTCTTGCTTTTCCAACTTTGTATTCCTCCACTATGGATTTGAGAGGTAGCTTCAGCATTGCTTGACGACAGTAGAATGCAACATCAGTGAGACCAGGTGGGACACCGAGCCATTTTCTTGTGTATTTGTTGATTTTGGCTTCCATTGCTTCGACTGTGCTGGTGCAAATGTCATAGATTAGCAGTGGCCACAGCAGCTTTGGTATCAGCATGAACTGTAGACACCAGACTTTGTATTTGCCTGGCAGTCCGCAGTTATCTATTTTCTTCAGGCCTTCTTCTGCTGTTTGCTTGGTTTCACATCCCCTTTGTGTGTCTTTCAGGGAGTCATCATACCATCTTCCGAGACTTTTTACTGGCTCTTCTGTGACAGTGGGGATGGCTTGGTTGGCTACCATGAATTTGACTGAATCTGCCACTTTTCCTTTTCGCAGTGAGAGACTTCGGGATTTCTTAGGTTTGAACCTCATTCTTGAAGAGGCCACCAGCTCATCCAGCTGCTTTAAGATTTGGTGTGTCTCTTCCTCATCCGTGGACAAGACTGTTGTGTCATCCATGAAAGCTTTCAGAGGAGGCATTTGGTATCCATCTCCCAGATTCACTGGACCTGAATTCTTCATTGCAGCTTTCAAGATGACTTCCATTGCCAACACGAACAGTATGGGAGAGATTGCACAGCCCATTGCAATGCCCACCTCTAGGTCTATCCAGTCCGTGGTGTATTCTTTGGTAGAGAACCGCATTGAGAACCCTTGGAAATACTTCCTCAGCATTGTTCGGATGTTTTCTGGGATGTGATACATTTTAAGAGCCAGCTGGATCATATCGTGTGGAACTGATCCATATGCATTCGCCAGATCAAGCCAAACTACGTCAATGTCTCTCTTCTCTGTTCTTGCTTTTTGGATGGCATCCCAAATCAACGTGGCATGTTCCAAGCATCCAGGCATTCCTGGTATGCCTCCCTTTTGGACTGACATATCCAGATACTTGTTTTCAGTCAGGTATTTTGTCAATCTTGCTGCCATAACAGAGAAGAAGATTTTCCCCTCGACGTTCAGAAGTGATATTGGCCTGAACTGATTGATGCTGCTGGAGTTCTGCTCCTTCGGAATGTACACTCCTTCAGCTCTCATCCATTGGTCGCTGATATTCTGGTTCCTCCATGCTGATCGAATCATCTTGTGGAGCCACTCGAGCACTTTTGGGCATTTCTTGTAGAGCAGGTATGGTATTCCGTTTGGTCCAGGTGCTGACTTGGCTCTGGCTTTCTTTACTACGTTCTTCACTTCATCCAGTGTTGGTGGTTTGTTATTGAATTTTCCTTCTGGCGCTGCAGGCCAAACCAGATTCTGGATTTCAAGTGGTGCCTCGCGCTGAGAATCGGAATATGTTTCCCTGAGATGCTGCTCTAGGGTTTCCTTGCCCACTGTGAGAGTCCCTGATTTGGGTTGTTCAAACAGCTTTCTTGCAAAGTCAAAGGGATCTTTGAAGAAACGATCTTGAGTCTTCTTCTTTTTGCTCTTTCTTCGCCTTGCTGATTCCACTTTGCTGAGAGCATTGTGTTTGGCCTTCAGATCTTTCCAGAGTTCCAGGAGCCCTTGCTTCTCGAATTCTGAGGCAGTTTTCATTCGCTTTTTAAGCTTCCTTTTCTCCCTCCGGATGCTCTCCATCTGTTGCTGTCTTCTGGATTTCTGGGGAGGCGTTTTTGTCTTTGGCTGCTTCACTCCATAAGTGTCCCTGCAGATAGAGTATATGATGTCTCCGTATGTGTCAAGTTTATGTTCCAGCGTACTGTTCCCTATTAGCGCATTCAGCTTAAGGACAAGTTCCTCATCTAATTTCTCCCATTGTTCTTTTGCACCGGCAGGCGGCAAATTGAGTTTTCCACGTTTGGCGTTAAGAGCTTGTGCAAAATCCGCATCAGAACCGTCAGCGTGGATGTCCTTGGCACTATGGTTTAAATCCTGGCCTTGGTCATCCAACGTCTCACCTACTATCGCAGTGCGCTGCTGCTGGTTCGTATGTGTCTTCAAACAGCCCATTTTTGTCCTGTGGATCTTCATGCCGCGTTTGGTGGTGAATCTCCTTCCACACGCACACGGAAATTCCATCTGGTCATTAATCATGATCCGTTGTGCGTTTCCAGTCGTGATGGAGTCAGTGCCGATGGATTCATCATTCTCTCCCCCTTTCGGTGAATCCTGGGAGCATCTTTCATTTAAAGAACTCGTGGCATGTTATCAAAGGCAAGGTGGGAAGCCAACCCACAAAGCCCGCAGATCTAGTCTTTCCCAGTGTCCTCCGGTCTTTCCCGAATGTCCTCCGAACTATTCCCGGAAGTCAATGGATTGACCATGTGCAGGTAGAAAGAAACTCTAGGGAGAGCTAGACAACAGAAGGTCTTCAGAGAAGTAACCCCCTTTAGACAAGTGCCTGTATGTCTTATATCACTGTATATCTGTTTGATACCAGATGTATTGTCTGACTCTAATATCATCATCATCATGTGCCTGTGTGTCCTATATCACTGTATATCTGTTTGATACTAGATGTATTGTCTGACTCTGACATCATCATCATCATGTGCCTGTGTGTCCTATATCACTGTATATCTGTTTGATACTAGATGTATTGTCTGACTCTAAGATCATCATCATCATGTGCCTGTGTGTGATATATCATTGTATATCTGTTTGATACTAGATGTATTGTCTGACTCTAATATCATCATCATCATGTGCCTGTGTGTCCTATATCATTGTATATCTGTTTGATACCAGATGTATTGTCTGACTCTAATATTATCATCATCATGTGCCTGTGTGTCCTATATCACTGTATATCTGTTTGATACTAGATGTATTGTCTGACTCTAATATCATCATCATCATCATCATGTGCCTGTGTGTCCTATATCACTGTATATCTGTTTGATACCAGATGTATTGTCTGACTCTAAGATCATCATCATCATCATCATGTGCCTGTGTGTCCTATATCACTGTATATCTGTTTGATACTAGATGTATTGTCTGACTCTAATATCATCATCATCATGTGCCTGTGTGTCTTATATCACTGTATATCTGTTTGATACTAGATGTATTGTCTGACTCTAAGATCATCATCATCATCATCATGTGCCTGTGTGTGATATATCATTGTATATCTGTTTGATACTAGATGTATTGTCTGACTCTAATATCATCATCATCATCATGTGCCTGTGTGTCCTATATCACTGTATATCTGTTTGATACTAGATGTATTGTCTGACTCTAATATCATCATCATCATCATGTGCCTGTGTGTGATATATCATTGTATATCTGTTTGATACCAGATGTATTGTCTGACTCTAATATTATCATCATCATGTGCCTGTGTGTCCTATATCACTGTATATCTGTTTGATACTAGATGTATTGTCTGAATACTAATATCATCATCATCATCATCATGTGCCTGTGTGTCCTATATCACTGTATATCTGTTTGATACTAGATGTATTGTCTGACTCTAAGATCATCATCATCATCATCATGTGCCTGTGTGTCCTATATCACTGTATATCTGTTTGATACTAGATGTATTGTCTGACTCTAATATCATCATCATCATGTGCCTGTGTGTCTTATATCACTGTATATCTGTTTGATACTAGATGTATTGTCTGACTCTAATATCATCATCATCATGTGCCTGTGTGTCTTATATCACTGTATATCTGTTTGATACTAGATGTATTGTCTGACTCTGATATCATCATCATCATCATGTGCCTGTGTGTGATATATCATTGTATATCTCTTTGATACTAGATGTATTGTCTGACTCTAATATCATCATCATCATCATGTGCCTGTGTGTCCTATATCACTGTATATCTGTTTGATACCAGATGTATTGTCTGACTCTAATATCATCATCATCATGTGCCTGTGTGTCCTATATCATTGTATATATATCTGTTTGATACTAGATGTATTGTCTGACTCTAATATCATCATCATCATGTGCCTGTCTGTCCTATATCATTGTATATATATATCTGTTTGATACTAGATGTATTGTCTGACTCTAATATCATCATCATCATCATGTGCCTGTGTGTCCTATATCACTGTATATCTGTTTGATACTAGATGTATTGTCTGACTCTAATATCATCATCATCATGTGCCTGTGTGTCCTATATCATTGTATACATATATCTGTTTGATACTAGATGTATTGTCTGACTCTAATATTATCATCATCATGTGCCTGTGTGTCCTATATCACTGTATATCTGTTTGATACTAGATGTATTGTCTGACTCTGACATCATCATCATCATCATGTGCCTGTGTGTCCTATATCATTGTATATCTGTTTGATACCAGGTGTATTGTCTGACTCTGACATCATCATCATCATCATGTGCCTGTGTGTCTTATATCATTGTATATCTGTTTGATACTAGATGTATTGTCTGACTCTGACATCATCATCATCATCATGTGCCTGTGTGTCTTTATATCACTGTATATCTGTTTGATACTAGATGTATTGTCTGACTCTGACATCATCATCATCATCATGTGCCTGTGTGTCTTATATCACTGTATATCTGTTTGATACTAGATGTATTGTCTGACTCTAATATCATCATCATCATCATGTGCCTGTGTGCCCTATATCATTGTATATCTGTTTGATACCAGGTGTATTGTCTGACTCTGACATCATCATCATCATCATGTGCCTGTGTGTCTTATATCATTGTATATCTGTTTGATACTAGATGTATTGTCTGACTCTAATATCATCATCATCATCATGTGCCTGTGTGTCCTATATCATTGTATATCTGTTTGATACCAGATGTATTGTCTGACTCTAATATCATCATCATCATCATGTGCCTGTGTGTCCTATATCATTGTATATCTGTTTGATACTAGATGTATTGTCTGACTCTGACATCATCATCATCATCATGTGCCTGTGTGTCCTATATCATTGTATATCTGTTTGATACTAGATGTATTGTCTGACTCTGACATCATCATCATCATCATGTGCCTGTGTGTCCTATATCATTGTATATCTGTTTGATACTAGATATATTGTCTGACTCTGACATCATCATCATCATCATGTGCCTGTGTGTCTTATTATTATTATTACATGAATAAACGCCTTTCCATAAAATGCTCAACGCGTTTTACATAAAATCTTAATTAAAACATGCATTACAAATAGAAGCTGAATAAGACATTTAACTAATTAAAACAAATCAGAGAGCATACAAAGATATTCCAACATATCATGTTCACGTTCACAACACACACACACACACACACACACACACACACACGCACGCACACACACACACACACACACACACACACACACACACACACACACACACACACACACACACAAAACACACACTCACACCCATACACACACACAAAAATTAAAATTAAAATATATAATCAGAAGAATAAACATAAAAAACACCAATAATAGACACAGTCATGCCAAGGACTAGAAAAGGTTAAAAACAGTCATTTTGTACTTCAGCACCAATGCCGTGGAAGTTACTCTGCAACCAGATACTTTTGAAAAAGATGGGTTTTAAGTTCCTTTCTGAAGGTTAAGTAACTATGTTGTTTTCTCAGGTTGAGTGGCAGATTGTTCCATACTGAAGGACCAAAAACAGAGAAAGCGCGTTTGCCAACTGTGGAGAGAGAAAAACGTGGTTCGACTAGTTGAAAAGAATCTCCGGAACGAAGGGTTCGAGTCGGTACATAATGTTGGATCAGTTCAGAAAGATATGGTGGTGCAGTGACTGTATCACTTAGACAGCGGAAACAGAGGCAAGCAATCTTGAAGTCTATTCTGGCTTTGATGGGGAGCCAGTGAAGGGATTTCAGCAGTGGATTTGCACTGTCAGATTGTTTCTTGTGCAGGATAAGGCGGGCTGCATTATTCTGAATGACCTGAAGCTTTCTAAGTTTGTCATCAGGTAAGCCAGCTAAGAGAGAATTACAGTAATCTAATCTTGACAAAATAAAACAAACTGCAAGCTTCTTCACGGCATCGGTGGTGAGGTAAGGACGAATCTTTGCAATCCTACGGAGCTGAAAGTTTAGGCTACGGCAAAGATTGTTGATATACGCGTCCATTGTTAATGATTCGTCAAGAAACACTCCAAGATTTCTAACAGATGGTGCAAAAGAAAGACTGCAGCCACAGATTGTCATTGTGCATGTTGGTGTTTGTTGTAGTTTATGTTTAGTACCGATTTTTATCAGTTCAGTTTTATCTTCATTCATTTTAAGCTTGTTTGTCATCATCCAGTCACCGACAGCCTCAACACCAGATTGTAAATTGCCAAGCAATGCTGGAAACTCGGCTGGGATGTTGGAATCATACAATTGTGAATCGTCGGCGAAGAAGTGATAGCGAAGACCTGATCGACTTATCACCTGACTCAGAGGCTTGGTGTACATTACGAACAAGACAGGCCCTAACACTGAGCCTTGTGGGACTCCAAACCTGAGCACTGATGGAGAGGAATGATACTTTCCTAAAACAACAGATTGAGTACGGTCCTTAAGGTAGGACCGAAACCAGTCCAAAACGATTGCAGAGCAACCATATGTGGTATGCAGTCTGTTGATAAGTATGTTATGGTCTATTGTATCAAAGGCAGCAGACAAATCCAGCAAAGACAGGAGAGACACATGTCCACGATCAGAAGCATGAAGAAGATCGTTAACGACACGAACAAGTGCCGTTTCTGTACTATGACATTTACGATATGCAGATTGAAATGGCTCAAGTAGGTCGTGGGACTGAAGGTGATGTAACAACTGTTCCAAGACAATACGTTCTAAAACCTTTGATAAAAATGGCAAGTTAGAAACTGGGCGAAAATTTTTCAAGCACTCAGGATCAAGTGTTGACTTTTTAAGAAGTGGTTTCACTAGGGCATGTTTAAAACTATCTGGGACAGTGCCTGTACACAATGACCTGTTCATGATATCAGTTATCAGGGGAACAAGTTCATCAATACATCCAAAAAACAGTGATGCAGGAATGGGATCTAGCTCGCATGATTTCTTGGGCATTTTCATCAGTATTTCTCTCACATTTTCTTGAGACACGCTCTGAAAAACAGAGAGTGCAGATCCAGAGAACCGATCAGCGTCAGCGGTCGTCGAACTGCCAGTTGGAAAACTGTCTCGAATTTGCTCAATTTTGCCAGAAAAGTATTCATTGAATTTGTCCGGTAGTTGTTCAACCGGGACAGATGTTGGCAACACAAGGCCCTGTTCTTTTCCCATGAGCTCCCCGCTGACTCTGAAAAGCTCCCCGGAGCTACACGCATTGACTATCTTATTACACATGTACTGTTTTTTAGCATTACGAATCATGCTAGTTACCAGATTACGCTGGTGAGCATAAATTTGCTTGTGCACAGTCAGGCCAGATTTGCGCCATAACCGTTCCGCCTCGCGGCGCTGGAGCTTTGCTTGCTTTATCTCCAGGTTCATCCAAGGGGCGGATGTGCGATCGGTCAAGTTACGTGTAACTAAGGGGGCGTGCTTGTCCAATAAGTCACGCAAACATGTGTTGTAAACATTGACAGGATCATTAGTACATGAATCATATGCAAACCCTGACAACACATCTGATCTAAAATCAACAGAGTTAATGGCTTTGAGTTTACGTGATGATACACTCTTTGTTGCTCTACATGGTTTCCTAAGGCATAGCTCAAAGGACACAACAAAATGGTCAGAGACTAACATGTCATCAACATTGATGTTCATAAACAAGGGTCTACTGTTTGTAACAATCCATATATCATTGTATATCTGTTTGATACTAGATGTATTGTCTGACTCTAATATTATCATCATCATGTGCCTGTGTGTCCTATATCATTGTATATCTGTTTGATACCAGGTGTATTGTCTGACTCTGACATCATCATCATCATGTGCCTGTGTGTCCTATATCACTGTATATCTGTTTGATACTAGATGTATTGTCTGACTATGACATCATCATCATCATCATGTGCCTGTGTGTCTTATATCACTGTATATCTGTTTGATACTAGATGTATTGTCTGACTCTAATATTATCATCATCATGTGCCTGTGTGTCTTATATCACTGTATATCTGTTTGATACCAGATGTATTGTCTGACTCTAATATCATCATCATCATAATGTGCCTGTATGTCTTATATCATTGTATATCTGTTTGATACCAGATGTATTGTCTGACTCTAATATCATCATCATCATCATGTGCCTGTATGTCTTATATCATTGTATATCTGTTTGATACCAGATGTATTGTCTGACTCTAATATCATCATCATCATGTGCCTGTCTGTCCTATATCATTGTATATATATCTGTTTGATACCAGATGTATTGTCTGACTCTAATATTATCATCATCATGTGCCTGTATGTCTTATATCACTGTATATCTGTTTGATACCAGATGTATTGTCTGACTCTAATATCATCATCATCATGTGCCTGTGTGTCTTATATCATGGTATATCTGTTTGATACTAGATGTATTGTCTGACTCTAATATCATCATCATCATGTGCCTGTGTGTCTTATATCTCTGTATATCTGTTTGATACTAGATGTATTGTCTGACTCTAATATCATCATCATCATGTGACTGTATGTCTTATATCACTGTATATCTGTTTGATACTAGATGTATTGTCTGACTCTAATATCATCATCATCATGTGCCTGTGTGTGATATATCATTGTATATCTGTTTGATACCAGATGTATTGTCTGACTCTAATATTATCATCATCATGTGCCTGTATGTCTTATATCACTGTATATCTGTTTGATACTAGATGTATTGTCTGACTCTAATATCATCATCATCATGTGCCTGTGTGTGATATATCATTGTATATCTGTTTGATACCAGATGTATTGTCTGACTCTAATATTATCATCATCATGTGCCTGTATGTCTTATATCACTGTATATCTGTTTGATACTAGATGTATTGTCTGACTCTAATATCATCATCATCATCATGTGCCTGTGTGTGATATATCATTGTATATCTGTTTGATACCAGATGTATTGTCTGACTCTAATATCATCATCATCATGTGCCTGTGTGTGATATATCATTGTATATCTGATTGATACCAGATGTATTGTCTGACTCTGACATCATCATCATCATCATGTGCCTGTATGTTTTATATCACTGTATATCTGTTTGATACTAGATGTATTGTCTGACTCTAATATCATCATCATCATGTGCCTGTGTGTGATATATCACTGTATATCTGTTTGATACCAGATGTATTGTCTGACTCTGACATCATCATCATCATGTGCCTGTGTGTCTTATATCATTGTATATCTGTTTGATCCCAGGTGTATTGTCTGACTCTGACATCATCATCATCATCATGTGCCTGTGTGTCCTATATCATTGTATATCTGTTTGATACCAGATGTATTGTCTGACTCTGACATCATCATCATCATCATCATGTGCCTGTGTGTCTTATATCATTGTATATCTGTTTGATACTAGATGTATTGTCTGACTCTGACATCATCATCATCATCATGTGCCTGTGTGTCCTATATCACTGTATATCTGTTTGATACCAGATGTATTGTCTGACTCTGACATCATCATCATCATGTGCCTGTGTGTCTTATATCAATGTATATCTGTTTGATCCCAGGTGTATTGTCTGACTCTGACATCATCATCATCATCATGTGCCTGTGTGTCCTATATCACTGTATATCTGTTTGATACTAGATGTATTGTCTGACTCTGACATCATCATCATCATCATCATGTGCCTGTGTGTCTTATATCACTGTATATCTGTTTGATACTAGATGTATTGTCTGACTCTAATATTATCATCATCATCATGTGCCTGTGTGTCTTATATCACTGTATATCTATTTGATACTAGATGTATTGTCTGACTCTAATATCATCATCATCATGTGCCTGTGTGTCCTATATCACTGTATATCTGTTTGATACTAGATGTATTGTCTGACTCTGACATCATCATCATCATCATGTGCCTGTGTGTCCTATATCACTGTATATCTGTTTGATACTAGATGTATTGTCTGACTCTAATATTATCATCATCATGTGCCTGTGTGTCTTATATCACTGTATATCTGTTTGATACTAGATGTATTGTCTGACTCTAATATCATCATCATCATCATGTGCCTGTATGTCCTATATCACTGTATATCTGTTTGATACCAGGTGTATTGTCTGACTCTAATATCATCATCATCATCATGTGCCTGTGTGTCTTATATCACTGTATATCTGTTTGATACCAGATGTATTGTCTGACTCTAATATTATCATCATCATGTGCCTGTGTGTCCTATATCACTGTATATCTGTTTGATACTAGATGTATTCTCTGACTCTGACATCATCATCATCATCATGTGCCTGTGTGTCCTATATCATTGTATATCTGTTTGATACTAGATGTATTGTCTGACTCTGACATCATCATCATCATCATGTGCCTGTGTGTCTTATTATTATTATTAAGGTGCCAGGTGCATTGTCTGACTCTAATATCATCATCATCATCATGTGCCTGTGTGTCCTATATCATTGTATATCTGTTTGATACCAGATGTATTGTCTGACTCTAATATCATCATCATCATCATGTGCCTGTGAGTCTTATATCACTGTATATCTGTTTGATACTAGATGTATTGTCTGACTCTGACATCATCATCATCATCATGTGCCTGTGTGTCCTATATCACTGTATATCTGTTTGATACTAGATGTATTGTCTGACTCTAATATTATCATCATCATCATGTGCCTGTGTGTGATATATCACTGTATATCTGTTTGATACTAGATGCATTGTCTGACTCTGACATCATCATCATCATGTGCCTGTGTGTCTTATATCACTGTATATCTGTTTGATACTAGATGTATTGTCTGACTCTAATATCATCATCATCATGTGTCTGTGTGTCTTATATCACTGTATATCTGTTTGATACTAGATGTATTGTCTGACTCTAATATCATCATCATCATGTGCCTGCGTGTCCTATATCATTGTATATCTGTTTGATACTAGATGTATTGTCTGACTCTAATATCATCATCATCATCATGTGCCTGTCTGTCCTATATCATTGTATATCTGTTTGATACCAGGTGCATTGTCTGACTCTAATATCATCATCATTATGTACCTGTGTGTGATATATATAATAATAATAATAATAATTACAATATTTATATAGCGCAAAATCTTGATAAAATCAAATCTAAGCGCTGAAGCAGACACACACGCAGGCACGCACGCTCGCACACACACGCACGCACACATACAGACACACACACACACACACACACACGCATGGCTATAAATGGGGAGAAAGAATAAAAGCAATAAAAGCAAGAATAAAAGCAATGGAAAATTATAGAGAGCATAGCATACAATTATATATTATAACCATGTGATTCCCTCCGAGCGGAGACAGGCTGCAGAGGGGAGGGTTGAGTGAGGTTAGGATTTTATGCAGGAGAGAAAAGGTGAGTTTTGAGAGCGGACTTGAAGGAGACAAAAGTAGGTTGCTGACGGACTGAGAGAGGAAGTTTGTTCCAGGAGAGTGGACCAGAAACAGAGAAGGCTCGTGGACCATAGGTATTGAGCTTAGTGCGTGGAAAGCGAAGAGTCAGAGGATCAGAGGCAGAGCGGAGGGTACGTGAGGGAACGTAGATCTCAAGTAGGCTTGACAGGTAATCGGGGGCTGCGTTATTGAGGCTTTTGTAGCACATGGTGTCTAGTTTGTACTGTATGCGCTTTGATACAGGGAGCCAGTGAAGTTGTGCCAGGAGAGGAGATATGTGGTCAGCTTTTTTCTTTTTGAGTACAAGGCGTGCAGCATTGTTTTGAATGCGCTGTAGGATGTGAATGGTGGAGGCAGGAAGACCAGACAGGAGTGAATTGCAATAGTCAATGCGAGACATTATGAAGGAGAGAACGAGTTTTGCAGTTGTTTCGACAGAGAGATACTTCCTGATCAGCTTTATACGATGGAGATGATAGTAGCAGGATCTGGCAGTTTGAGAAACAAAGTTGTTCATGGAGAGGGTAGAGTCAATGCAGACACCAAGGTTTTTAGCTGAATCAGAAATTGGGACTGATGTGTTACATAATGGGAGAGAAAGAGGAGGCAGCTGAGAAAGTTTCTGACGGGTGCCAATGAGGATAGCTTCTGTTTTGTCGTCATTGTACAATATATCTGTTTGATACCAGGTGTATTGTCTGACTCTAATATCATCATCATCATGTGCCTGTGTGTGATATATCATTGTACAATATATCTGTTTGATACTAGATGTATTGTCTGACTCTAATATCATCATCATCATGTGCCTGTGTGTGATATATCATTGTACAATATATCTGTTTGATACTAGATGTATTGTCTGACTCTAATATCATCATCATCATGTGCCTGTGTGTGATATATCATTGTATATCTGTTTGATACTAGATGTATTGTCTGACTCTAATATCATCATCATCATGTGCCTGTGTGTCTTATATCATTGTATATCTGTTTGATACTAGATGTATTGTCTGACTCTAATATCATCATCATCATATCATCATCATGTGCCTGTATGTTTTATATCATTCGGCCCCAATTTTCGTTTTTTCCCTCGACAGCCAAGATAAATTAGTATTCAGATCAGAGAAGAACAAAAGAAGAAGAAGAACACAATCCTAGTCATTCAACCATAGGTCAGACAAGATCCAAAACAGAATGAAATTCTCCTACTCTTACTCACACCCTAAAGCTGTGCCATACAAAACACTGCATGCAATCTCTGCAGACGTAATTACCTCATCTACTGTGGACATGTCAGAATAAACCAGACTAACTCCCTGCATCCTACTGGTCCTAACCTCCTATCCTACCCCAGGCTATCGAAATACACGAAGTACTTTTCTTCATCTGTCCTTGAAGACATACAGAAAATAGGTAACAGTGACGGCTCTCCATTCAAAATACATGGTACTGATTCCATGCACAGCATGCTGCCCCACTGGTGGAAAGTGACCGACCTAACTTCCCACTGATTCCGTCAGTTCGTGTCTACTATCCATAATGCCGCTGGCATGTAGGGCAGCAACGGAGATCCTCCACCCCTTGTTTGTTGTGGGCCAGCCTCTGTATGGTGCACCAGTTGTGTGCCTTGAATTATTTTACTATTCGTCGCCAGGAGTCCCTCCATCTTCCTCTCTCGTGTCTTCCTTCTGGGACAGGGTCCACAATACAGAGCGAAAACCAAGAACACCATTGCCAGGGAAGACCATTCAGGTGATACATGGATACTTTGATGGACATGGTACAAGGACGCTCTGAAGGACATGATACAAGGACGCTCTGAAGGACATGATACAAAGACACTCTGAAGGACATGATACAAAGACACTCTGAAGGACATGGTACAAGGACGCTCTGAAGGACATGATACAAGGACACTCTGAAGGACATGATACAAGGACACTCTGAAGGACATGATACAAGAACACTCTAAAGGACATGATACAAGAACACTCTGAAGGACATGATACAAGGACACTCTGAAGGACATGATACAAGGACACTCTGAAGGACATGATACAAGGACACTCTGAAGGACATGATACAAGGACACTCTGAAGGACATGATACAAGGACACTCTGAAGGACATGATACAAGGACACTCTGAAGGACATGATACAAGGACACTCTGAAGGACATGGTACAAGGACACTCTGAAGGACATGATACAAGGACACTCTGAAGGACATGATACAAGGACACTCTGAAGGACATGATACAAGGACACTCTAAAGGACATGATACAAGGACACTCTGAAGGACATGATACAAGGACACTCTGAAGGACATGATACAAGTATACTCTGAAGGACATGATACAAGTATACGCTAAAGGACATGATACAAAGACACTCTGAAGGACATGATACAAAGACACTCTGAAGGACATGATACAAGGACACTCTGAAGGACATGATACAAAGACACTCTAAAGGACATGGTACAAGGACACTCTAAAGGACATGATACAATGACACTCTAAAGGACATGATACAATGACACTCTAAAGGACATGATACAAGGACACTCTAAAGGACATGATATAAGGACACTCTAAAGGACATGATACAATGACACTCTAAAGGACATGATACAAGGACACTCTAAAGGACATGATACAATGACACTCTAAAGGACATGATATAAGGACACTTTGAAGGACATAATACCAGGATATTCAGAAGGACATGATACAATGATACACTGAAGGACATGATACAGGGATACTCTAAAGGACATGATACAAGGACATTCAGAAGGACATGATACCAGGATATTCAGAAGGACATGATACAAGGATATTCTGAAGGACATGATACAAGGATATTCAGAAGGACATGATACAAGGATATTCTGAAGGACATGATACAAGGACATTCAGAAGGACATGATACAAGGACATTCTGAAGGACATGATACAAGGACATTCAGAAGGACATGATACAAGGACATTCTGAAGGACATGATACAAGGACATTCAGAAGGACATGATACAAGGACACTCTAAAGGACATGATACAAGGACATTCAGAAGGACATGATACAAGGACACTCTAAAGGACATGATACAAGGACATTCAGAAGGACATGATACAAGGACACTCTAAAGGACATAATACAGGGACACTGAAGGACACGACACAAGGACATTCTGAAGGATACGACACAAGGACGTTCAGAAGGACATGATACAAGGATGTTCTAAAGGACAGATTCCTCATCTGTGGCATCAACACCATCAACAGGGAAGATGTTGCCCGTAACAGGGAAAGGTGGGGACAGCAGTCAGCACAGGGCACAATCATTATTGTGGTGTTGATGCTTCATAAGTCCTATTGCCTGCTTCCATTTCAACAACTTTCCAGCACACAAAGTGTGGCGCAGGTTCAAAGGGTCTGCCAAACAACTGCTGGTAGATCTGGGTGGAGCGCATATGGAAGTGTCTGAGTAGTATGAATCCCTCTTGAACAAACTCTAAAACTCCATTTGCTATATATACATACTCTTTGCCATATACCTATGTTCTTTGCCGTATATTCTTTGCCATATTTGCCACATACCCATATTCTTTGCCATATATGTTTTTACATGTACCCATACTAGTTGCTATATACCCATATTCTGTGCCATATTTGCCATACATTCTTTGCCATGTACCCATATTTGCCATATATCCATATTCTTTGCCATATTTGCCATGTACCCATATTCTTTGCCATATTTGCCATATATCCATATTCTTTGCCATATTTGCCATATATCCATAGTCCTTCTTTAGACATATTCCTTCATGTAATCAATGTATCGTTCCTTTAACAGGCATTCAGAGACAGTAAAATAACAACACAAACATGAATCGAGTTTCGTCAGACTTGAACGTAAACGTTTCATCTTTAAATTTATCTCTGAAGATAAAAATCCCCAGATTCAAAGTTCGACTTGTTCTCTGAAGATACATATGTAACTTATCGGTTGGGGATACCTTTGCCACAAACTACACAAGTCTGCACTTGAAACTCCTATTTCAATGTAGGCAGCTAAGTAAAAGATACATCCCAATATCAGTTTATCTCAAAACCTTTAAAAAAATGTTAACTAGCCCATGTTTTCCAGGAAAATGTGTTCATACGATGAAAGGTTTCAAGTGTTCATATGATGAGCACCGCAGCAAAGTGGATAAAATGTTAAACTTCCGATCAGAAGGTCTGGGGTTCGTTCCTGCCTGGGTACCTCCAGCTTGGCGGGTAAGGGGAGTATTTTTTTTTTCGATCTCCTAGTGCCTAAATGCCTAATGCCTATCAATTAACATCAGGAAGAGAATTCTGGAATGTTATATAGAACCAATACTGTTGTACGGTTGCGAGGCGTGGACAATCAACAAGCAAAGCCAGAACAAGATTGAGGCAGCCGAGATTTGGTTTCTAAGAAGGATGTTGAGAGTTCCATGGACAGCAAAGAAAACAAACGAGACAGTCTTGATGGAGGCAGACACAAGTAGATCATTTATAAGGAAGATTAGGAAAAGGCAGGCAACATTCATAGGCCATTTTATGAGGAAAGGGAAATTGGAACACCTGGTCACAACGGGAAAGCTGGAGGGAAGGAGAGCACCGGGTAGACCCAGGGAGAAGATACTAGACGGACTTGTAGAGTGGCTGAAGACAGGGAAGGTGGAAGAGATGCTTGAGGCAACAAGAGATAGAGATAGATGGAAGTCCATAATCGCTAACGCCATGCGGCAAGGCACCTGATGATGATGAGTGCCTAAAGTCCTTTCGTGTATATACACACGAAGAACATCGAGCGTGCACGTTAAAGATCCCATAAGGCATGTCTGTGGCTGGCTTATGGAAACACAAAAACATCCAGCATGCCTACTTACCAAAAACGGAATACGCACACTGTGCAGCAAAATACCGCCTACACAGTGTGGACAAAAGTAATGTGCATACTGACGTGTGAGAAACGCTACTTACAGAGATAGATAAACGAAAGGGAGAGAATAACTGTCAGCATGGAAAGCGGTAGGCAAGGACAACTTACAGTCTGAATAAACAGAAATGAAACAGACAGCAAAAATGTATTACAATTTGTACAACACAGAAAAACAATGGTATCCCTCTAGTTTACAAAAGTTTATAGATAAAAAAAAATATTGTGATAGTCAAGTTTTCGTTATGGTTGTGCTGTTCTGTCTTCTGTCTCACTACCTCAACCCTCCCCCTACCC
>JAPXFY010000030.1:41623634-41648634 GCA_030674185.1 Monoplex corrugatus | reverse complement strand
TCTCTTTGTTTCTAAGTGTTTATTTGGTTGTTTCTCTAGTTCTCTGTCTGTTTCTCTTTGTTTCTAAGTGTTTGGTTGTTTCTCTAGTTCTATTGTCTGTTTCTCTTTGTTTCTAAGTGTTTGTTTGGTTGTTTCTCTAGTTCTATTGTCTGTTTCTCTTTGTTTCTAAGTGTTTGTTTGGTTGTTTCTCTAGTTCTATTGTCTGTTGCTCTTTGTTTCTAAGTGTTTGTTTGGTTGTTTCTCTAGCTCTCTGTCTGTTTCTCTTTGTTTCTAAGTGTTTGGTTGTTTCTCTAGTTCTCTTGTCTGTTTCTCTTTGTTTCTAAGTGTTTGTTTGGTTGTTTCTCTAGTTCTATTGTCTGTTGCTCTTTGTTTCTAAGTGTTTGGTTGTTTCTCTAGTTCTCTTGTCTGTTTCTCTTTGTTTCTAAGTGTTTGTTTGGTTGTTTCTCTAGTTCTATTGTCTGTTTCTCTTTGTTTCTAAGTGTTTGGTTGTTTCTCTAGTTCTCTTGTCTGTTTCTCTTTGTTTCTAAGTGTTTGTTTGGTTGTTTCTCTAGTTCTATTGTCTGTTTCTCTTTGTTTCTAAGTGTTTGTTTGGTTGTTTTCTCTAGTTCTATTGTCTGTTTCTCTTTGTTTCTAAGTGTTTGGTTGTTTCTCTAGTTCTCTTGTCTGTTTCTCTTTGTTTCTAAGTGTTTGTTTGGTTGTTTCTCTAGTTCTATTGTCTGTTGCTCTTTGTTTCTAAGTGTTTGTTTGGTTGTTTCTCTAGTTCTATTGTCTGTTTCTCTTTGTTTCTAAGTGTTTGTTTGGTTGTTTCTCTGGTTCTATTGTCTGTTGCTCTTTGTTTCTAAGTGTTTGTTTGGTTGTTTCTCTAGTTCTATTGTCTGTTGCTCTTTGTTTCTAAGTGTTTGTTTGGTTGTTTCTCTAGTTCTATTGTCTGTTGCTCTTTGTTTCTAAGTGTTTGTTTGGTTGTTTCTCTAGCTCTCTTGCCTGTTTCTCTTTGTTACTAAGTGTTTGTTTGGTTGTTTCTCTAGTTCTTGTCTGTTTCTCTTTGTTACTAAGTGTTGTTTGGTTGTTTCTCTAGTTCTATTGTCTGTTTCTCTTTGTTTCTAAGTGTGTGTTTGGTTGTTTCTCTAGTTCTATTGTCTGTTTCTCTTTGTTTCTAAGTGTGTGTTTGGTTGTTTCTCTAGCTCTCTTGCCTTTTCTCTTTGTTACTAAGTGGTTTGGTTGTTTCTCTAGTTCTATTGTCTGTTTCTCTTTGTTTCTAAGTGTTTCTTTGGTTGTTTCTCTAGCTCTCTTGTCTGTTTCTCTTTGTTTCTAAGTGTTTGGATGTTTGTTTCTCTAGCTCTCTTGTCTGTTTCTCTTTGTTTCTAAGTGTTTGTTTGGTTGTTTCTCTAGTTCTCTTGTCTGTTTCTCTTTGTTTCTAAGTGTTTGTTTGGTTGTTTCTCTAGTTCTATTGTCTGTTTCTCTTTGTTTCTAAGTGTTTGGATGTTGTTTCTCTAGTTCTATTGTCTGTTTCTCTTTGTTTCTAAGTGTTTGTTTGATTGTTTCTCTAGTTCTCTTGCCTGTTTCTCTTTGTTTCTAAGTGTCTGGATGTTTGTTTCTCTAGCTCTCTGTCTGTTTCTCTTTGTTTCTAAGTGTTTGGATGTTGTTTCTCTAGCTCTCTTGTCTGTTTCTCTTTGTTTCTAAGTGTTTGGATGTTTGTTTCTCTAGTTCTATTGTCTGTTTCTCTTTGTTTCTAAGTGTTTGGTTGTTTGTTTCTCTAGCTCTCTTGTCTGTTTCTCTTTGTTTCTAAGTGTTTGGATGTTTGTTTCTCTAGCTCTCTTGTCTGTTTGTCTTTGTTTCTAAGTGTTTGGATGTTTGTTTCTCTAGTTCTCTTGTCTGTTTCTCTTTGTTTCTAAGTGTTTGTTTGTTTCTCTAGCTCTCTTGCCTGTTTCTCTTTGTTTCTAAGTGTTTGTTTGGTTGTTTCTCTAGCTCTATGCCTGTTTCTCTTTGTTTCTAAGTGTTTGGATGTTTGTTTCTCTAGTTATCTTGTCTGTTTCTCTTTGTTTCTAAGTGTTTGGTGTTGTTTCTCTAGCTCTCTTGCCTGTTTCTCTTTGTTTCTAAGTGTTTGTTGTGTTTGTTTCTCTAGCTCTCTTGTCTGTTTCTCTTTGTTTCTAAGTGTTTGGATGTTGTTTCTCTAGTCTCTCTGTCTGTTTCTCTTTGTTTCTAAGTGTTTGGTGTTTGTTTCTCTAGTTCTCTTGTCTGTTTCTCTTTGTTTCTAAGTGTTTGTTGGTTGTTTCTCTAGCTCTCTTGTCTGTTTCTCTTTGTTTCTAAAGTGTTTGGATGTTTGTTTCTCTAGTTCTTCGTCTGTTTCTCTTTGTTTCTAAGTGTTTGGATTTGTTTCTCTAGCTCTCTTGTCTGTTTCTCTTTGTTTCTAAGTGTTTGTTGGTTGTTTCTCTAGCTCTCTGTCTGTTTCTCTTTGTTTCTAAGTGTTTGTATGTTGTTTCTCTAGTCTCTTTTGTCTGTTTCTCTTTGTTTCTAAGTGTTTGTGGTTGTTTCTCTAGCTCTCTTGTCTGTTTCTCTTTGTTTCTAAGTGTTTGGTTTGTTTCTCTAGCTCTCTTGTCTGTTTCTCTTTGTTTCTAAGTGTTTGGTTGTTTCTCTAGTTCTCTGTCTGTTTCTCTTTGTTTCTAAGTGTTTGGTTTGTTTCTCTAGCTCTCTGTCTGTTTCTCTTTGTTTCTAAGTGTTTGGATTGTTTCTCTAGCTCTCTGTCTGTTTCTCTTTGTTTCTAAGTGTTTGGATTTGTTTCTCTAGCTCTCTTGCTGTTTCTCTTTGTTTCTAAGTGTTTGGATGTGTTTCTCTAGCTCTCTGTCTGTTTCTCTTTGTTTCTAAGTGTTTGTTGGTGTTTCTCTAGCTCTTGTCTGTTTCTCTTTGTTTCTAAGTGTTTGGATGTTTGTTTCTCTAGCTCTCTGTCTGTTTCTCTTTGTTTCTAAGTGTTTGGATGTTTGTTTCTCTAGCTCTCTTGCCTGTTTCTCTTTGTTTCTAAGTGTTTGGATGTTGTTTCTCTAGCTCTCTTGCCTGTTTCTCTTTGTTTCTAAGTGTTTGGTGTTTCTCTAGTTTCTGTCTGTTTCTCTTTCTTTCTAAGTGTTTGGATGTTTTCTCTAGCTCTCTTGCTGTTTTCTTTGTTCTAAGTGTTTGGATGTTTGTTTCTCTAGCTCTCTTGCCTGTTTCTCTTTGTTTCTAAGTGTTTGGATGTTTTCTCTAGTTCTTGTCTGTTTCTCTTTGTTTCTAAGTGTTTGGTTGTTTCTCTAGCTCTCTGTCTGTTTCTCTTTGTTTCTAAGTGTTTGGATGTTTGTTTCTCTAGCTCTCTTGTCTGTTTCTCTTTGTTTCTAAGTGTTTGGATGTTGTTTCTCTAGCTCTCTTGTCTGTTTCTCTTTGTTTCTAAGTGTTTGTTGTTTGTTTCTCTAGCTCTCTTCTGTTTCTCTTTGTTTCTAAGTGTTTGGATGTTGTTTCTCTAGCTCTCTTGCCTGTTTCTCTTTGTTTCTAAGTGTTTGGTGTTTCTCTACTTCTTGCCTGTTTCTCTTTGTTTCTAAGTGTTTGGTGTTTCTCTAGCTCTCTGTCTGTTTCTCTTTGTTTCTAAGTGTTTGGTGTTTTTTCTCAGCTCTCTGTCTGTTTCTCTTTGTTTCTAAGTGTTTGGATGTTTGTTTCTCTAGTCTCTTGTCTGTTTCTCTTTGTTTCTAAGTGTTTGGTTGTTTCTCTAGCTCTCTGCCTGTTTCTCTTTGTTTCTAAGTGTTTGTTTGGTTGTTTCTCTAGCTCTCTTGTCTGTTTCTCTTTGTTTCTAAGTGTTTGTGTTTGTTTCTCTAGCTCTCTTGTCTGTTTCTCTTTGTTTCTAAGTGTTTGATGTTGTTTCTCTAGCTCTCTGTCTGTTTCTCTTTGTTTCTAAGTGTTTGGATGTTGTTTCTCTAGTCTATTGCCTGTTTCTCTTTGTTTCTAAGTGTTTGTTGGTTGTTGTTCTCAGCTCTCTGTCTGTTTCTCTTTGTTTCTAAGTGTTTTGTTTGTTTCTCTAGTTCTATTGTCTGTTTTCTTTGTTCTAAGTGTTGGTGTTGTTTCTCTAGCTCTCTGTCTGTTTCTCTTTGTTTCTAAGTGTTTGGATGTTTCTCTAGCTCTCTTGCTGTTTCTCTTTGTTTCTAAGTGTTTGGATGTTGTTTCTCTAGCTCTTTGCCTGTTTCTCTTTGTTTCTAAGTGTTTGATGTTTGTTTCTCTAGTTCTTGTCTGTTTCTCTTTGTTTCTAAGTGTTTGGATGTTTGTTTCTCTAGCTCTATTCCTGTTTCTCTTTGTTTCTAAGTGTTTGTTTGGTTTTTCTCTAGCTCTCTTGCCTGTTTCTCTTTTTTCTAAGTGTTTGATGTTTTTCTCTAGTTCTCTTGTCTGTTTCTCTTTGTTTCTAAGTGTTTGTTGTTTCTCTAGCTCTCTGCTGTTTCTCTTTGTTTCTAAGTGTTTGTTTGGTTGTTTCTCTAGCTCTCTGTCTGTTTCTCTTTGTTTCTAAGTGTTTGGATGTTTGTTTCTCTAGCTCTCTTGTCTGTTTCTCTTTGTTTCTAAGTGTTTGGATGTTTTTCTCTAGCTCTCTTGTCTGTTTCTCTTTGTTTCTAAGTGTTTGGTGTTTGTTTCTCTAGTTCTATTGCCTGTTTCTCTTTGTTTCTAAGTGTTTGTTGGTGTTTGTTTCTCTAGCTCTCTGTCTGTTTCTCTTTGTTTCTAAGTGTTTGGATGTTGTTTCTCTATTCTATGTCTGTTTCTCTTGTTCTAAGTGTTGTGTTGTTTCTCTAGCTCTCTTGTCTGTTTCTCTTTGTTCTCAGTGTTTGGATGTTTGTTTCTCTAGCTCTTTGTCTGTTTCTCTTTGTTTCTAAGTGTTGTCTTTGTTTCTAAGTGTTTGGATGTTTCTCTAGCTCTTGTCTGTTTCTCTTTGTTTCTAAGTGTTTGGATGTTTGTTTCTCTAGCTCTCTGCTGTTTCTCTTTGTTTCTAAGTGTTTGGATGTTTGTTTCTCTAGCTCTCTTGCCTGTTTCTCTTTGTTTCTAAGTGTTTGTGTTTCTCTAGTCTCTGCCTGTTTCTCTTTGTTTCTAAGTGTTTGGTTGTTTCTCTAGTCTCTGTCTGTTTCTCTTTTTTCTAAGTGTTTGGTTGTTTCTCTAGTCTCTGCTGTTTCTCTTTGTTCTAAGTGTTTGGTTGTTTCTCTAGTCTTGCTGTTTCTCTTTGTTTCTTAGTGTTTGGTGTTTCTCTAGCTCTCTTGTCTGTTTCTCTTTTTTCTAAGTGTTTGGTTGTTTCTCTAGCTCTCTGTCTGTTTCTCTTTGTTTCTAAGTGTTTGGTGTTTGTTTCTCTAGTCTCTGTTGTTTCTCTTTGTTTCTAAGTGTTTGGTGTTGTTTCTTAGCTCTCTGTCTGTTTCTCTTTGTTTCTAAGTGTTTGGTTGTTTCTCTAGCTCTCTGTCTGTTTCTCTTTGTTTCTAAGTGTTTGGTGTTTGTTTCTCTAGTTCTTGCCTGTTTCTCTTTGTTTCTAAGTGTTTGGTGTTTCTCTAGCTTTCTTGCCTGTTTCTCTTTGTTTCTAAGTGTTTGTGTTTCTCTAGTCTCTTGTCTGTTTCTCTTTGTTTCTAAGTGTTTGGTTGTTTCTCTAGCTCTCTTGCTGTTTCTCTTTGTTTCTAAGTGTTTGGATGTTTGTTTCTCTAGCTATTGTCTGTTTCTCTTTGTTTCTAAGTGTTTGGTTGTTTCTCTAGCTCTCTGTCTGTTTCTCTTTGTTTCTAAGTGTTTGGATGTTTGTTTCTCTAGCTCTCTTGTCTGTTTTCTTTGTTTCTAGTGTTTGGATGTTGTTTCTCTAGTTCTCTGTCTGTTTCTCTTTGTTTCTAAGTGTTTGTTGTGTTTCTCTAGCTCTTTCTGTTTCTCTTTGTTTCTAAGTGTTTGTGTTTCTCTAGCTCTCTGTCTGTTTCTCTTTGTTTCTAATGTTGGTGTTGTTTCTCTAGCTCTCTTGCTGTTTCTCTTTTTTCTAAGTGTTTGGTTGTTTCTCTAGCTCTCTTGTCTGTTTCTCTTTGTTTCTAAGTGTTTGGTTGTTTCTCTAGCTCTCTGTCTGTTTCTCTTTGTTTCTAGTGTTTGGTGTTTCTCTAGCTCTCTGTCTGTTTCTCTTTGTTTCTAGTGTTTGGTTGTTTCTCTAGTCTCTGTCGTTTCTCTTTGTTTCTAAGTGTTTGGATGTTTGTTTCTCTAGCTCTCTTGTCTGTTTCTCTTTGTTTCTAAGTGTTTGTGTTGTTCTCTAGCTCTCTTGCTGTTTCTCTTTGTTTCTAAGTGTTTGGTGTTTCTCTAGCTCTCTGCTGTTTCTCTTTGTTTCTAAGTGTTTGGATGTTTCTCTAGTTTTGTCTGTTTCTCTTTGTTTCTAAGTGTTTGGTGTTTCTCTAGCTCTTTCTGTTTCTCTTTGTTTCTAAGTGTTTGATGTTGTTTCTCTAGCTCTCTTCTGTTTCTCTTTTTCTAAGTGTTTGGATGTTTGTTTCTCTAGTCTCTTGCTGTTTCTCTTTTTTCTAAGTGTTTGGTGTTTCTCTAGCTCTCTTGCCTGTTTCTCTTTGTTTCTAAGTGTTTGGTTGTTTCTCTAGTCTCTGTCTGTTTCTCTTTTTTCTAAGTGTTTGGATGTTTGTTTCTCTAGCTCTCTTGCTGTTTCTCTTTGTTTCTAAGTGTTGGATGTTTGTTTCTCTAGCTCTTTGCTGTTTCTCTTTGTTTCTTAGTGTTTGGATGTTTCTCTAGTCTTTGCTGTTTCTCTTTTTTCTAAGTGTTTGGTTGTTTTCTTAGCTCTCTGTCTGTTTCTCTTTGTTTCTAAGTGTTTGGATGTTTGTTTCTCTAGTCTTGTCTGTTTCTCTTTGTTTCTAAGTTTTGGATGTTGTTTTCTAGCTCTCTGTCTGTTTCTCTTTGTTTCTAGTGTTTGGTTGTTTCTCTAGCTCTTGTCTGTTTCTCTTTGTTTCTAAGTGTTTGGATTTGTTTCTCTAGCTCTCTTGCCTGTTTCTCTTTGTTTCTAAGTGTTTGGATGTTTCTCTAGCTTCTTGCTGTTTCTCTTTGTTTCTAAGTGTTTGGATGTTTCTCTAGTTCTTGTCTGTTTCTCTTTGTTTCTAAGTGTTTGGTTGTTTCTCTAGCTCTTTGCCTGTTTCTCTTTGTTTTAAGTGTTTGTGTTTGTTTCTCTAGCTCTTGCTGTTTCTCTTTTTTCTAAGTGTTTGGTTGTTTCTCTAGCTCTCTGCTGTTTCTCTTTGTTTCTAAGTGTTTGGATGTTTGTTTCTCTAGTCTCTTGTCTGTTTCTCTTTGTTTCTAAGTGTTTGGTGGTTGTTTCTCTAGTTCTCTGTCTGTTTCTCTTGTTTCTAATGTTTGGTTGTTTGTTTCTCTAGTCTTTCTGTTTCTCTTTGTTTCTAAGTGTTTGGATGTTTCTCTAGCTCTCTTGTCTGTTTCTCTTTGTTTCTAAGTGTTTGGTTGTTTCTCTAGCTCTCTTCCCTGTTTCTCTTTGTTTCTAAGTGTTTGGTTGTTTCTCTAGTCTCTTTGTTTCTAAGTGTTTGTTTGGTTGTTTCTCTAGCTCTCTTGTCTGTTTCTCTTTGTTTCTAAGTGTTTGGATGTTTCTCTAGCTCTCTTGTCTGTTTCTCTTTGTTTCTAAGTGTTTGGTTGTTTCTCTAGTTCTCTGTCTGTTTCTCTTTGTTTCTAAGTGTTTGTTTGTTTCTCTAGTTCTCTGTCTGTTTCTCTTTGTTTCTAAGTGTTTGGTTGTTTCTCTAGCTCTCTGTCTGTTTCTCTTTGTTTCTAAGTGTTTGGATGTTTGTTTCTCTAGCTCTCTTGCCTGTTTCTCTTTGTTTCTAAGTGTTTGGATGTTTCTCTAGCTCTCTTGTCTGTTTCTCTTTGTTTCTAAGTGTTTGTTTGGATGTTTCTCTAGCTCTGTGTCTGTTTCTTTTGTTTCTAAGTGTTTGGATGTTTGTTTCTCTAGCTCTCTGTCTGTTTCTCTTTGTTTCTAAGTGTTTGGATGTTTGTTTCTCTAGCTCTCTTGCCTGTTTCTCTTGTTTCTAAGTGTTTGGATGTTTCTCTAGCTCTCTTGCTGTTTCTCTTTGTTTCTAAGTGTTTGGTTGTTTCTCTAGTTCTCTGTCTGTTTCTCTTTCTTTCTAAGTGTTTGGATGTTTGTTTCTCTAGCTCTCTTGCCTGTTTCTCTTTGTTTCTAAGTGTTTGGATGTTTGTTTCTCTAGCTCTATTGCCTGTTTCTCTTTGTTTCTTAGTGTTTGGATGTTTCTCTAGCTCTCTTGTCTGTTTCTCTTTATTTCTAAGTGTTTGGTTGTTTCTCTAGCTCTCTGTCTGTTTCTCTTTGTTTTCTAAGTGTTTGGATGTTTGTTTCTCTAGCTCTCTGTCTGTTTCTCTTTGTTTCTAAGTGTTTGGATGCTTGTTTCTCTAGCTCTCTGTCTGTTTCTCTTTGTTTCTAAGTGTTTGGTTGTTTCTCTAGCTCTCTGTCTGTTTCTCTTTGTTTCTAAGTGTTTGGATGTTTGTTTCTCTAGCTCTCTTGCCTGTTTCTCTTTGTTTCTAAGTGTTTGGATGTTTCTCTAGCTTTCTTGCCTGTTTCTCTTTGTTTCTAAGTGTTTGGATGTTTCTCTAGCTCTCTTGTCTGTTTCTCTTTGTTTCTAAGTGTTTGGTTGTTTCTCTAGCTCTCTTGCCTGTTTCTCTTTGTTTCTAAGTGTTTGGATGTTTGTTTCTCTAGCTCTATTGTCTGTTTCTCTTTGTTTCTAAGTGTTTGGTTTGTTTCTCTAGCTCTCTGTCTGTTTCTCTTTGTTTCTAAGTGTTTGGATGTTTGTTTCTCTAGCTCTCTTGTCTGTTTCTCTTGTTTCTAAGTGTTTGGATGGTTGTTTCTCTAGTTCTCTGTCTGTTTCTCTTTTTTCTAAGTGTTTGGTTGTTTGTTTCTCTAGTCTATGTACCTGTTTCTCTTTGTTTCTAAGTGTTTGGTATGTTTCTCTAGCTCTCTTGCTGTTTCTCTTTGTTTCTAAGTGTTTGTTGGTTTTTCTCTAGCTCTCTGCTGTTTCTCTTTGTTTCTAAGTGTTTGGATGTTGTTTCTCTAGCTCTCTTGTCTGTTTCTCTTGTTTCTAAGTGTTTGGATGTTTTCTCTAGCTCTCTGTCTGTTTCTCTTTGTTTCTAAGTGTTTGGATGTTTTTTACTCTTCTATTGTCTGTTTCTCTTTGTTTCTAAGTGTTTTTGGTTTGTTTCTCTAGCTCTCTGTCTGTTTCTCTTTGTTTCTAAGTGTTTGGATGTTTGTTTCTCTAGTTCTATTGTCTGTTTCTCTTTGTTTCTAAGTGTTTGTTGTTGTTTCTCTAGCTCTCTTGTCTGTTTCTCTTTGTTTCTAAGTGTTTGGTTGTTTCTCTAGCTCTTTGTCTGTTTCTCTTTGTTTCTAAGTGTTTGGATGTTTCTCTAGCTCTCTTGCCTGTTTCTCTTTGTTTCTAAGTGTTTGATTTGTTTCTCTAGCTCTATGTCTGTTTCTCTTTGTTTCTAAGTGTTTGGATGTTTGTTTCTCTAGTCTACTGTCTGTTTCTCTTTGTTTCTAAGTGTTTGGATGTTTTCTCTAGCTCTATGTCCTGTTTCTCTTTGTTTCTAAGTGTTTGGTTGTTTCTCTAGCTCTCTGCTGTTTCTCTTTGTTTCTAAGTGTTTGGTGTTTGTTTCTCTAGCTCTCTTGCCTGTTTCTCTTTGTTTCTAAGTGTTTTGTTTTCTTAGTTCTTGTTTTCTCTAGTTCTGTTGTGGTTTTTACTCCTTTTGTTTCTAGGTTGTTTTGTTTGATGTTTGTTTCTCTAGTTCTCTGTCTGTTTTCTCTTTGTTTCTAAGTGTTTGGATGTTTGTTTCTCTAGCTCTCTTCTGTTTCTCTTTGTTTCTAAGTGTTTGTTTGTTTTCTCTAGTCTCTGTCCTGTTTCTCTTTGTTTCTAAGTGTTTGTTTGTTTGTTTCTCTAGTTCTCTTGTCTGTTTCTCTTTGTTTCTAAGTGTTTGTTTGGTTGTTTCTCTAGCTCTCTGTCTGTTTCTCTTTGTTTCTAAGTGTTTGGATGTTTTTCTTAGCTCTCTTGTCTGTTTCTCTTTGTTTCTAAGTGTTTGGTTGTTCTTTTCTCTATGTCTCTTTGTTTTTCTTGTTTGTTTCTTAGTTTCTGTCTGTTTCTCTTTGTTTCTAAGTGTTTGGTTGTTTCTCTAGCTCTCTGTCTGTTTCTCTTTGTTTCTAAGTGTTTTGGATGTTTGTTTCTCTAGCTCTCTTGCCTGTTTCTCTTTGTTTCTAAGTGTTTGGATGTTTCTCTAGCTCTCTTGTCTGTTTCTCTTTGTTTCTAAGTGTTTGTTTGGATGTTTCTCTAGCTCTGTGTCTGTTTCTCTTTGTTTCTAAGTGTTTGGATGTTGTTTCTCTAGCTCTCTGTCTGTTTCTCTTTGTTTCTAAGTGTTTGGATGTTTGTTTCTCTAGCTCTCTTGCCTGTTTCTCTTTGTTTCTAAGTGTTTGGATGTTTCTCTAGCTCTCTTGCCTGTTTCTCTTTGTTTCTAAGTGTTTGGTTGTTTCTCTAGTTCTCTGTCTGTTTCTCTTTCTTTCTAAGTGTTTGGATGTTTGTTTCTCTAGCTCTCTTGCCTGTTTCTCTTTTGTTTCTAAGTGTTTGGATGTTTGTTTCTCTAGCTCTATTGCCTGTTTCTCTTTGTTTCTTAGTGTTTGGATGTTTCTCTAGCTCTCTTGTCTGTTCTCTTTATTTCTAAGTGTTTGGTTGTTTCTCTAGCTCTCTGTCTGTTTCTCTTTGTTTCTAAGTGTTTGGATGTTTGTTTCTCTAGCTCTCTGTCTGTTTCTCTTTGTTTCTAAGTGTTTGGATGCTTGTTTCTCTAGCTCTCTGTCTGTTTCTCTTTTGTTTCTAAGTGTTTGGTTGTTTCTCTAGCTCTCTGTCTGTTTCTCTTTGTTTCTAAGTGTTTGGATGTTTGTTTCTCTAGCTCTCTTGCCTGTTTCTCTTTGTTTCTAAGTGTTTGGATGTTTCTCTAGCTTTCTTGCCTGTTTCTCTTTGTTTCTAAGTGTTTGGATGTTTCTCTAGCTCTCTTGTCTGTTTCTCTTTGTTTCTAAGTGTTTGGTTGTTTCTCTAGCTCTCTTGCCTGTTTCTCTTTGTTTCTAAGTGTTTGGATGTTTGTTTCTCTAGCTCTCTTGTCTGTTTCTCTTTGTTTCTAAGTGTTTGGTTGTTTCTCTAGCTCTCTGTCTGTTTCTCTTTGTTTCTAAGTGTTTGGATGTTTGTTTCTCTAGCTCTCTTGTCTGTTTCTCTTTGTTTCTAAGTGTTTGTTTCGTTGATTCTCTAGCTCTCTTGTCTGTTTCTCTTTGTTTCTAAGTGTTTGGTTGTTTCTCTAGCTCTCTGTCTGTTTCTCTTTGTTTCTAAGTGTTTGGATGTTTCTCTAGCTCTCTTGTCTGTTTCTCTTTGTTTCTAAGTGTTTGTTTGTTTCTCTAGCTCTCTGTCTGTTTCTCTTTGTTTCTAAGTGTTTGGATGTTTGTTTCTCTAGCTCTCTGTCTGTTTCTCTTTGTTTCTAAGTGTTTGGATGTTTCTCTAGCTCTATGTCTGTTTCTCTTGTTTCTAAGTGTTTGGATGTTTCTCTAGCTCTCTGTCTGTTTCTCTTTGTTTCTAAGTGTTTGTTTGTTTGTTTCTCTAGCTCTCTTGCCTGTTTCTCTTTGTTTCTAAGTGTTTGTTTGTTTGTTTCTCTAGCTCTCTTGCCTGTTTCTCTTTGTTTCTAGGTGTTTGTTTGTTTGTTTCTCTAGTTCTCTGTCTGTTTTTCTTTGTTTCTAAGTGTTTGGTTGTTTGTTTCTCTAGCTCTCTGTCTGTTTCTCTTTGTTTCTAAGTGTTTGGTTGTTTCTCTAGTTCTCTGTCTGTTTCTCTTTGTTTCTAAGTGTTTGTTTGTTTGTTTCTCTAGTTCTCTTGTCTGTTTCTCTTTGTTTCTAAGTGTTTGTTTGGTTGTTTCTCTAGCTCTCTGTCTGTTTCTCTTTGTTTCTAAGTGTTTGGTTGTTTGTTTCTTTAGTTCTCTGTCTGTTTCTCTTTGTTTCTAAGTGTTTGTTTGGTTGTTTCTCTAGCTCTCTTGTCTGTTTCTCTTTGTTTCTAAGTGTTTGTTTGGTTGTTTCTCTAGTTCTCTTGTCTGTTTCTCTTTGTTTCTAAGTGTTTGGATGTTTGTTTCTCTAGCTCTCTGTCTGTTTCTCTTTGTTTCTAAGTGTTTGTTTGATTGTTTCACTAGTTCTCTTGTCTGTTTCTCTTTGTTTCTAAGTGTTTGTTTGGTTGTTTCTCTAGTTCTCTGTCTGTTTCTCTTTGTTTCTAAGTGTTTGTTTGGTTGTTTCTCTAGTTCTCTGTCTGTTTCTCTTTGTTTCTAAGTGTTTGGATGTTTGTTTCTCTAGCTCTCTGTCTTTTCTCTTTGTTTCTAAGTGTTTGGTTGTTTGTTTCTCTAGTTCTCTGTCTGTTTCTCTTTGTTTCTAAGTGTTTGTTTGGTTGTTTCTCTAGCTCTCTGTCTGTTTCTCTTTGTTTCTAAGTGTTTGTTTGGTTGTTTCTCTAGCTCTCTGTCTGTTTCTCTTTGTTTCTAAGTGTTTGGTTGTTTGTTTCTCTAGTTCTCTGTCTGTTTCTCTTTGTTTCTAAGTGTTTGTTTGGTTGTTTCTCTAGCTCTCTGTCTGTTTCTCTTTGTTTCTAAGTGTTTGGTTTGTTTGTTTCTCTAGCTCTCTGTCTGTTTCTCTTTGTTTCTAAGTGTTTGGATGTTTGTTTCTCTAGTTCTCTGTCTGTTGCTCTTTGTTTCTAAGTGTTTGTTTGGTTGTTTCTCTAGCTCTCTTGTCTGTTTCTCTTTGTTTCTAAGTGTTTGGATGTTTGTTTCTCTAGTTCTCTTGTCTGTTTCTCTTTGTTTCTAAGTGTTTGTTTGGTTGTTTCTCTAGTTCTCTTGTCTGTTTTTCTTTGTTTCTAAGTGTTTGTTTGGTTGTTTCTCTAGCTCTCTTGTCTGTTTCTCTTTGTTTCTAAGTGTTTGGTTGTTTGTTTCTCTAGCTCTCTTGTCTGTTTCTCTTTGTTTCTAAGTGTTTGGTTGTTTGTTTCTCTAGCTCTCTGTCTGTTTCTCTTTGTTTCTAAGTGTTTGGATGTTTGTTTCTCTAGTTCTCTTGTCTGTTGCTCTTTGTTTCTAAGTGTTTGGATGTTTGTTTCTCTAGTTCTCTTGCCTGTTTCTCTTTGTTTCTAAGTGTTTGGTTGTTTGTTTCTCTAGTTCTATTGTCTGTTGCTCTTTGTTTCTAAGTGTTTGGTTGTTTCTCTAGTTCTATTGTCTGTTGCTCTTTGTTTCTAAGTGTTTGGTTGTTTCTCTAGCTCTCTTGTCTGTTTCTCTTTGTTTCTAAGTGTTTGGTTGTTTGTTTCTCTAGTTCTATTGTCTGTTGCTATTTGTTTCTAAGTGTTTGGTTGTTTCTCTAGTTCTATTGTCTGTTGCTCTTTGTTTCTAAGTGTTTGGTTGTTTCTCTAGTTCTATTGTCTGTTTCTCTTTGTTTCTAGTTTGTTTGTTTCTCTAGTTCTCTTGTCTGTTTCTCTTTGTTTCTAAGTGTTTGGTTGGTTGTTTCTCTAGCTCTCTTGCCTGTTTCTCTTTGTTTCTAAGTGTTTGGTTGTTTCTCTATTTCTCTTGTCTGTTGCTCTTTGTTTCTAGTTTGTTTGTTTCACTAGTTCTCTGTCTGTTTCTAAGTGTTTGGTTGTTTGTTTCTGTAGTTCTCTGTCTGTTTCTCTTTGTTTCTAAGTGTTTGGTTGTTTGTTTCTCTAGTTCTCTGTCTGTTTCTAAGTGTTTGGTTGTTTCTCTAGTTCTATTGTCTGTTGCTCTTTGTTTCTAAGTGTTTGGTTGTTTCTCTGGTTCTATTGTCTGTTTCTCTTTGTTTCTAAGTGTTTGGTTGTTTCTCTAGTTCTATTGTCTGTTTCTCTTTGTTTCTAGTTTGTTTGTTTCTCTAGCTCTCTGTCTGTTTCAGAAATTAAACATGATGTATAAGTAAAGCAAATGAGCGTGATGAAACAGAGAGAGACAGACAGACAGACAGACAGACAGACAGAGGCAGAGAGACAGAGACATACGGACAGACAGACAGAGAGTCAGAGAGGGAATGAGATAGAGAGAGTGTGTGATGGGTAAGAGAGAGAGAGAGAGCAAAGGAGAGAAACAGAGAGACAGGGAACGCTTGATCTGAATCCTATATGGATGGAGAAAGAAAGTAAAGAAACACACACACACACACACACACACACACACACACACACACACACACACACACACACACACACACACACACACACACACAAACACACACACACACAAACACACACACACACACAAACACACACACACACACACACAAACACACACACACAAACACACCACACACAAACACACAAACACACACTTACACAAACACACACACAAACTCACACACACAAACACACACTTACACAACAACACACACACACACACACACACACACAAACACACACACACAACACACACACACACACACACACACACAACACAAACACAGCACACACACACACACACACACAACACACACACACACACACACACACACACACACACACACACACACACACACACAACACAACCACACACACAACACACACACCAAACACACCACAACACACACACACACACACACACACCACACACACACACCTTACACACACACAACACACACACACACACACACACACACACACACCACAACACACACACACACACACACACCACCCACACACACGCGCAAGCCTGATCGTTCTAATGTTCTGACTGCTTTTCGCTTGTTTGTTAAAATGTTTGGTGTTACCTTATATGATGCAATGCCTTTATGATTCCATTGATGCATCCACCCTATAGACATCTCCTTGTCTTAGTTGGTTGGTTGGTTGGTTAGTTAGTTAGTCAGTCAGTCAGTTGGTTAGTTGGTTAGTTAGTTAGTTAGTTTGTTAGTTAGTTGGTCAGTTGGTCAGTTGGTCAGTTGAGTAGTCATGCAGTCAGTCAGTCAGTCATTCAAGCAGTCAGTCAGTGAGTCAGTCAGTTAGTTAGTTAGTTAGTTAGTTGGTCAGTTGGTCAGTTGAGTAGTCAGTCAATCAGTCAGTCAGTCAGTCAGTCAGTCAGTCATTCAAGCAGTCAGTCAGTTAGTTAGTTAGTTAGTTGGTTAGTTTGTCAGTTGGTCTGTTAATTGGTCAGTTGGTTAGTCAGTCAGTCAGTCAGTCAGTTTGTTAGTTAGTTAGTTAGTCAGTCAGTCTGTCAGTCAGTCAGTCAGTTAGTCAGTCAGACGGTCAGACGGTCAGACGGTCAGACGGTCAGTTAGTTAGTTAGTTAGTTAGTTAGTTAGCTAGTTGTCAATTCATTCTTTTTTCCCCGTCTAAAAGCATATATGTGAATAGACGTAAAAAATAGAAACAACGAACGAACACACACACATAGTCACACACACACACACACACACACACACACACACACACACACACACACACACACACACACAAACACACACACACACACACTACACACACACACACACAAACACACACACACTACACACACACACACACACACACCACACACACACACACACACACACACCCCACACATAGTCACACACAAAACACACACACACACACACACACACACACACACACACACACACGCGCGCACACACACACACACACACACACACACAACACATCACAGATGGAGACAGAGAAAAGACAGACAGACAGGCAGGCAGATAGAGAGCTCAAACAAGAAAGACAACCAAGACGCTTTAATGGAAGACCTCAAATTATGACAGGGGGGAGCACTTGTGTGTGACAGGAGCACAAAAGCTTGCCATCACTTACTGTCGCACACATTTCAGACACACGCACCAACAGTTCACGACCAGGGACCAGGGACAAAAACAAAATGAACAACAAACAAAACCACACCCACCAATCTATTTTAAAATAACAACAAATGGCTTCAAATGCATCACAAGAGAAACAATGGTGAAGATGAAAAATAGAAGAAAAAAAATAAACATTCTGAAACAGTACAACACATTTTCATGTGAAAAAATGGCACAACCTTGACACAGATTAATCAATTCAAATACCTGGGAACGGTCATTTCATCAGACGGCAGATGCACATCGGAAATAGCTGGCAGAATCGGCCAAGCCAAAACAGCATTCAAGAAGATGACAAGCATTCTTACCAACAAATGCCTATCAGTTAACATCAGGAAGAGAGTTCTTGAATGTTGAGAGTTCCATGGACAGCAAAGAAAACAAACGAGACAGTCTTGATGGAGGCAGACACAAGTAGATCACTCATAAGGAAGATTAAGAAAAGACAAGCAACATTTATAGGCCATTTTATGAGGAACGGGGATTTGGAACACCTGGTCACAACGGGAAAGCTGGAGGGCAAGAGAGCACCAGGTAGACCCAGGGAGAGAATGCTGGACGGACTTGCAGACGGCTGGGCATGAGGAGGGTGGGGGAGATGCTGGGGGCAACGAGAGATAGAGATGGTTGGAAGTCCATGATCGCCAACGCCATGATGATGATGATGATGACAACACATTTTGTTTCCTTGGTGTATCTGTTGTACTTGCATTGGATTCTCTACACTTCATTACCTTGTAAAGCTTAAGCATGTTGCATCTTATATTCATAAACAGCGAGAGAGAGACAGACAGACAGAGAGAGAGAGAGAGAGAGAGAGAGAGAGAAGATGGGATCTGCGCTCGTGGTCAACAGTAAGAAACTCTAGGGACAGCTGGACAGCAGAAGGTCCTCGGAAGAGAAATCCCGTCAAGCAAGTGTTTCGGCCCTTAACTCCTGACACTCTCAGGGGCCGGGCCACATCCAGGTCATGACTCCAGGATGCCCCTCTGCTGTGGTCATTATGTTTTATATATATATATATGTATATAAATCTGTCCTCTTCCAGGAATCGAACCCGCGCATCTAAGTAGTCAGGTTTCTCAAGGCAAAGTCATTCTTTGGACTGATGTCTTAACCACTTGGCTATCAGTCACCAGCAACATATGGGGGAATTTTAAGCCTTATGAAGTTCACTTTTATTCCTCCTGGTCCAGATCCAGCTGGAGCTTTTTTCTGCTGCTTCTGTCATTGCCTTTAGGCTCTGGTCATCTCTCATCCCCCAAATCGAGAGCTGCTTCATGAGATCACCGGCTGATGTACCTTGCTTCAACCTCTATGAAACCTCTTGAAAGCCAGATGTCCTCAAGTTGCTGACTGGACTTACATACTCTTCAGTCTTGTAGATATGCGTATCCTCATTTCTACTTTCGTTTGGTACAGAAAACCCGAATCGAAAACGCCATCGGGCCGTATGAAAACCTCCTGACCTCAGTGAAAAGACGCAAACTGAGGTGGTACGGGCACGTCACACGATCACCTGGACTGGCCAAGACCGCCTTGCAGGGAACAGTTCAGGGAGGGAGACGAAGAGGCAGACAGATAAAAAGATGGGAAGACAATATCAGAAAGTGGACTGGCCTTGAATGGAACATCATTCTGCGGAAAGCTGAGGACCGTGAAGAGTGGAGGAAGTTGGTTGCAAAATCTTCAGTGGTGCCCCAACGGTTAACCAGACTATGGGACTGATGTGATGATGATGATGATGATGGTACAATTAGCTAAATTAGAATCAATTGTTTGAATGACTGGGAGTGGACAACTATGTCCGGTCTCATGCCACTCCAGCTGATGATTTCTGGGTGTGTTTTTTTCCCATTGTGGGAGATCTGCTGTTCACATCCAGTCGTCTGCTTCACCGAGCAGATCCGCTTCCATGCTCTGGGTGTCACATGTTTTTCACTCGATTAGAATCACTTGTTTGGATAAATGGCAGTGAAGAATTATGTCCAGTCTCATACCACTCTTGCTGACGATTTCTGGGTGTTTCTTTTTTCCATTGTAGGAGATCTGCTGTGCTCTCCCAGTCGTCTGCTTCACCAAGCAGATCCCGCTTCCATGCTCGGTGTCACATCTGTTTCAGGCCACATTTTTTGCCTCCTCCAGAATAGAAGGTTGTTGGTGCTTCTGGTGTCGAGTTTTGTCCTCTGGCAGAGCTGGTCGTAGTGCTGATCGCTTGTGTGATCTCTTGAAACACTTGTTTGTGCCTCCATATGTATCTCTTTGTGTTAGCGTTCTCCTGGGGACTTGCTATTGTTGTTGTTGTTGTTGTTGTGTTGTTGTTGTTGTTGTTGTGTTGTGTGTGTTGTGTTGTTGTTGATTGGGGGTGGAGGATAGGCTGAGGGAAATGAGGGTGACGGGACGATCAATTGTGTTTGTGAACGGCTGGGGGCCTGTGTGTTGTGTTGTCCATGGTTTGTTTGTTTTTTCTGTGACGTGGATGTGTAGGACGTTAGCCCAGTCTATTCGTATCAGGGTACTGGATCATTTTTGTTTCTTTCCACTCTATTTTTGTTCTATTTGTTTGTTTTTTTAACTTTATGAAACATCGTAGAAAGAGAGAAACATTTGATTAAAGTCTGATCTAAGTTGTTTTATGTCAGATTGATACACAGACAGACATACGACCCACATGCTAGGGACCTCAAAATGTTTCTAGTGCCTCTGTAGGGCTTATGTGCAGGCTTATGGCTAGCTTGATCATTTTGAATCTTAGTCCAGATTTGCGGTGCCAGAGAATATGGGATTTCTTTGTGAGAGTGGAGACTTCAGACTTCAGATATTTTACCAGAAAGGCCGTCAACACCCGCTGAACAGGTGCTTAAATGCATTACGAGAGAAACAAGTGACATTAGAGAACAAGGTTAACAAATAAGACTTACACCAGAATAACAAACTACGTATTAGGACATTGACATTTCCTTTATCATAAACGCTTTAAGAAGAAAGAGACCGAAATTCTTGACAGAGTGACAGCAAAATGAGCTTAATAATAAAAACAGCTTAAACATGTTTGGATTTCTACAGTGTTTTTATGGGATAAACTTGGTTCGAAGATCATCAAAAGCTAGACATTATAGAACAAAGTGTATCTCGGCTTCTTTTGTATGCATACATAAAGGGACACTTAATCAGAGTCTCTATATTGCTTGTACCTCAACTGATAAATCTCCAAAGTTGATATACCACGTCTAAATTTCGCTATTTGAAATCAGCGACTTGAGGGTTGTGATACCATCATTCATCTGTTTATATATGTCACCTGCCGTGTTCCCTTTGTACCCCCATCACACGGCATTGATGGTGTAGCACGTGCTTAAAGCTATCAACAGCTCACTACGACACCTTCCTGAGTAAAGTGAAGATAGACATAAATTGATGTATTGATCTGTTTGTGTATGTATTCATTTATTCATTCATTCATCATTTCTGTACTATGTATGCTTTTGTTGATATTTTATCCCTTGTTCGTTGTTTTTCTAAAAAAAACACCAACACATTATCTTATAGAAGAGAAGGAAATGATTACGAAACTGCCAATAAATTACCTCCCATGTCCTTTGTTGAGTCATTCAGACGCCAGTTCTCTGGCTTTATGATCTTTATCATTCACATAAACTATATATATATACTGTATTGAAGTATAGAGTCCCTCTTACACATAAAGTACACATGTTCTGGATAGAAGTGTAGCGTTCCTTACAGTCATAAGTTATGCATATTCTGTATTGAAGATAAGAAATATACTAGATGCCACTATCAGCTTCCTAGACTTTACCGAGGCTTTCGATGGTATCCACAATCACTTTGGAAGATTATAAAGTTGTATGGTATTCCAGACAGAGTCGTATTAGCCACACAGTAAATCTGTAACAATTCCAAGTGTCGTCGGAGAGAATGGCTCAGGATTGTTGAGTCTCTGATGATGATGATGAATGGTACAATTAGCTATTAGAATCAATGTTTGAATGATGGGATGGACATTGTTGGTTTGAAGTCCTCATTGGCGTCAGACAAGGGTGTAATCTTTTCCCTCTCCTCTTTGCAAACGCCATTCATTGGGTGCTAAAGCATAGAACCACAGAAATAGAATCCAATGGACTGACGAAAATAATCTTTCTGATTTAGAGTTTGCTGACGACATAGCTGCTATCACAAATAACACTCAAGACAGTCACTTACCTGTGGATGGACATCAGTAGCTATACAGGTAACGTCGCCTTATCATCAGTGCCACAGAACCAAGAACATGCTGAGCGGGGAACATCAGGAGCCAACAGATGACTTCACTGGCCAGAAGAAAAATGAGGAAATGGACAACTTCACATAACTTGACGGTTCCATTAACAACGCTAATGACCTTGACCACGAAATGAAATGCTGGTTTAAGAAGACAACAGCAGCATATAACCAGTTGAACGAACTATGGAATAGCAGGACATTTTCCCTTAAAATGAAATATTGAGTTTTACATTTCGAACATGATATCAACACAGCTCTACACTGCGAAATCTGGCATGCAAAGACCAACCAGGAAAAGAAATTGGACGCAACGGACACCAGATCATCATCATCATCATCATCATCATCATCATCATGTGCCCTGCCCCATGGCGTTGGCGACCATGACCCTCCATAACAATCTGTCCCATGTCACTGCAAGAACATTTCCCACCCTCTCTGTCCTCAGCCACCCTGCAAGTCCGTCCAATATTTTCCCCTGGGTCTACCCGGTGTTCTCTTTCCCTCCAGCTTTCCTGTTGTGACCAGATGTTCAAATTCCCTTTCCTCATAAAATATCCTATAAATGTTGTTTGTCTTCTCCTAATCTTCCTTATGAATGATCTACTTGTGTCTGCCTCCTTTAAGACTGTCTCGTTTGTTTTCTTTGTTGTCCATGGAAATGTCAACATTCTTTTAGAAACCACATTTCAGTTGCCTCAGTCTTGTTCTGATTTTGCGTGTTGACTGTCCACGCCTCACAACCGTACAGCAGTATCGGTTCTATCTAACATTCAAGAACTCTCTTCCTGATGTCATCTAACAAGCATTTGACACCAGATACCTGTAAAATGCTGAGCATCAAACGGAGTGACTTTTTGTCAAATGAAAAGACCAGGAACAGATCACAACAGCTCTCGAGTGTCAACCATCATTTACACACGACAGCTCCGCGATTGGGGCATGTCTGGAAGCGCTCCCCACAACAAGACCTGCAAATCGAACCGTTCACTGAGCACCAACAGCCCAGGGACAGTGATGGCGGTCTGAGGTGAGCTGGTGACAGCCATGGAGAGGGATGTCCATCTGGTCAGCAGAGGGTGGAGAGACGTCTGCACAATGCCAGGGGACAGAGCGCTGTGGAGTGTTGTGACTGCCTCATTCATCACGTGACACGTGGGCAACTAAGTACAGAATTGCCAGCCCCCTTTTGGGCTGATCATAATTCATTGTCCGAACTTTTCAGTCCAAAGAAAGACAGGGTTAAACACGAAAGAACAAAAGAAAGGAATGAAGGATAGAATGAAGACAAAGTGACAAAAAAATTAATGAAAATCAGAAAGGAGAGAAGAAATAAAATGCTATAAAAGAAAACAAGAAAGTAGAGAAGGAAGGAAGATTCGAAAAAAAAAAAGTTTTAAAAAAATGGAGAGAAGGAAGATGGAAAGAAAGAGTAAAATAAAGCAAGAATCTACAGAATGAAGGAAGAAAAAATTGAAGAAAACGAGGAAGCAGAGAAGGCAGGAAGAAATAAAGAATAAAGGAAAGTAAGAGAGGAGGTACGGAAGGAAGAAAGAAGAAGCAGCGAAAGTGATAAAGACATGAAAATGCGAACAAGAAGAAGAAAAACAGATAAAATGATCGCCCCCAGACACACTTGAGCGTGACAGATGCAACAGAGGGGGCTGTACTCCAACCGTCCGTCTTTCAGACCCACACAACATTATCACACTTCACCATCACGGTCAGAATCATTCTACTTTGAAACAAGAAGAGAAGGCATGATGGTCAAGCCATTCTGACAATCTCCAGCGTGAAGTGGAAGAAGAACCAGGGGAAATAAAAGTTTAATTGGAAGCCAGAGCAACGGTAGACTATCACAACAGTGATGGTGGTTTTTTGTTTGGTAGTTGTCCAAGTGGACAGTCAGCAAGCAAAGCCAGAGCAAGATTGAGGCAGCCGAAATGTGGTTTCTCAGAAGAATGTTGAGAGTTCCATGGACAGCAAAGAAAACAAACGAGACAGTCTTGATGGAGGCAGACACAAGTAGATCACTCATAAGGAAGATTAGGAAAAGACAAGCAACATTTATAGGCCATTTTATGAGGAAGGGGGATTTGGAACACCTGGTCACAACGGGAAAGCTGGAGGGAAAGAGAGCACCAGGTAGACCCAGGGAGAGAATGCTGGACGGACTTGCAGAGTGGCTGGGGACGGGGAGGGTGGGGGAGATGCTAGGGGCAACGAGAGATAGAGATGGTTGGAAGTCCATAGTCGCCAACGCCATGCGGCAGGGCACCTGATGATGATGATGATGATGATGATATAGTGTCTGGCATTCTGATTAAAGTATTTGCCAAAGATGCCACAAACCCATTTCAAATCCCGGAATGAACAAAGGATTTCACCCTTTCTCCGTTGGATTTATATAGTAGTCTATGTGCCAGTCTTATGGATGAGGCGATAAAATAAAAACGGCATAAAGCCCTCACCCTCACCCTCCCCAGTCTTCCCTCTTGTTAGTCTCTATGTTGAGACTTCCATTAACGATCTGTTAATACGTTTGTTGCTTGTAAATAACAAATTCGTGTAGAAACATAAAACACTAGTGCACGTTTTTGAGGACAGAAACGAAATTGGAAACCCTTTGTTCGTGAATGTGTGCCGACTTCCCACATGAGTGTTCATGAAACATTTTAGATAGAGATAGAGGTGGCGGTAGAAGTAGAGGTATAGATATCGATATATATGCACACACACACACACACACACACACACACACACACACACACACACAACACACACACACACCAACACACAGACACACACACACACACACACACACACACACACAATCACACACACACACAGACACACAGACACACACCACATACACACACAGCACACACTACATACATACATACATACATATATATAATACACACAATATATATATATAAAATAATATGTGTGTATGTTTGTATGTTGGTGTGTTTGTGTGTTGTGTGTGTGTGTGTATGTTGTGTTGTGTTGTGTGTGTGTGTGTGTGTGTGTGTGTGTGTGTGTTGTGTGTGTGTGGTGTGTGTGTGTGTGTGTGTGTATGTGTGTGGTGTTGTGTGCGTGTGTGGTGTGTGTGTGTGTGTGTGGTTGTGTGTGTGTGTGTGTGTGTGTGTGTGTGTGTGTGTGTGTGTGTGATGTGGATCTATCCTCAGTCCAAATTTCAAACTGCAAATCTATCGTGCCCCCCCCCCTCAAAAAAAAAAAAAAAAATAAATACAATTACAAAATCGATTTCCTGTACGATAAGTGGTACTGACGGGGTATACAAACATGCCATGCATATTCTGTGTTTACAGTTCTGACCTGGACACTTCTGGATGTCCAGCACTTGTATCCAGACTTCAGAGAAAGAGTGTAATGTTTGTTCTCCCATTTCTGCACCATTCCAACACTCACAGAATCCGGGACCAGGGGATGGACGTCATTATAGTCCCCTACCTCTGTCCTGGGGGATGGACGTCATTATAGTCCCCTACCTCTGTCCTGGGGGATGGACGTCATTACAGTCACCTACCTATTTCCTGGGGGATGGACGTCATTATAGTCCCCTACCTCTTTCCTGGGGGATACATAATAGTCCCTAAATCGATTTCCTGGTGACGTATATAGTCGCTACCCGCCGGGGTATGACGCATTAATCCCTACCTCTGCCTGCATGACTTCTTTACAGTTCCTGACCTCATTTCCTGATGCATCATTCGTATCCTACTCTTCTGGGGAGTGTAATCTTTGTTCCCCATTTCTGCATCATTCCAACATCCACGACTCGGGTCCTGGGGGATGGACTCATTACAGTCCACTACCTCTGCCTGGGGGATGGACATCATTACAGTCCCCTACCTATTTCCTGGTGGATGGACATCATTACAGTCCCTACCTCTTTCCTGGGGGATGGACATCATTACAGTCCCCTACCTCTTTCCTGGGGGATGGACATCATTACAGTCACCTACCTCTTTCCTGGGGGATGGACATCATTACAGTCACCTACCTATTTCCTGGGGGATGGACATCATTACAGTCCCTACCTTTTCCTGGGGATGGACATCATTACAGTCCCCTACCTCTTCCTGGGGGATGGACATCATTACAGTCCCTACCTCTTTCCTGGGGGTTGGACATCATTACAGTCCCCTACCTTTTCCTGGGGGTTGGACATCATTGCAGTCACCTACCTCTGTCCTGGGGGATGGACATCATTACAGTCACCTACCTCTTTCCTGGGGGTGGACATCATTACAGTCCCTACCTCTTTCCTGGGGGATGGACATCATTACAGTCACCTACCTTTTCCTGGGGGATGGACATCATTACAGTCCCCTACCTATTTCCTGGGGGATGGACATCATTACAGTCCCTACCTCTTTCCTGGGGGATGGACATCATTACAGTCCTCTACCTATTTCCTGGGGGATGGACATCATTACAGTCCCCTACCTATTTCCTGGGGGATGGACATCATTACAGTCACCTACCTCTTTCCTGGGGATGGACATCATTACAGTCCCCTACCTTTTCCTGGGGGATGGACATCATTACAGTCACCTACCTCTTTCCTGGGGATGGACATCATTACAGTCCCCCTACCTATTTCCTGGGGGATGGACATCATTACAGTCACCTACCTTTTCCTGGGGGATGGACATCATTACAGTCCCCTACCTCTTTCCTGGGGGATGGACATCATTACAGTCACTACCTCTTTCCTGGGGGATGGACATCATTACAGTCCCCTACCTATTTCTGGGGGATGGACATCATTACAGTCACCTACCTATTTCCTGGGGGATGGACATC
>JAPXFY010000030.1:41606134-41608634 GCA_030674185.1 Monoplex corrugatus | reverse complement strand
TCAAATCTTTGTTTGTATGTAAATTGTGATGTATGATATGCGAATAGTTCATAATGTGTGAGGAATTTTGATTGTCAAGGTATTAATGCTGTAATACTGAAGTTGTAATGTTTTTCCTGTATATGGATTAGAATTTTTCTGTTTTTATCTTCATTCAAAATATTGATTATAATTTTATGTACAACTATTGCATGCATAAACACACACACACGCATGCAAACATAGCACACGCACACACACACACACACTCTCTCTCTCTCTCTCTCTCTCTCTCTCTCACACACACACACACACACACATTCTTACAAACACACGCGCACAGCAACGCACACGCACGCACACACACATGTACACACACACGTACGCAAGCACACACACGCAGCAATATATAAACACAGTATGCCTCTTTATTCATATGAAAAATCTGTTAATCTTTCTTCATTACATAAGTCAGTGTTTAAATTTTAATATTCTGTGGTTTCTTATGTGTCTTCTTACTTGTATAGCTTTAATGTTTGTTGTTATCTTATTGTGTATGTAATTGTGAACATTTTTTATCACCTTTTGCCTTTCTTGCGAAATGTAAAGCGCTGGTGAGCATGTTTTTATATGGAATATGCGCTATAGAAATAAACATTATTATTAAACATTATTATTATGTATGTATGTATCCATGTATGTATGTATCTATGTATGTATCTATCTATGAATGTATGTATGCATGTATGTATGTATGTATGTATGTATGTATGTATGTATGTATGTATGTATGTATGTATGTATGTATGTATGTATCCATGTATGTATGTATGTATGTATGTATGTATCTATGTATGTATCCATGTATGTATGTATCTATGTATGTATGTATCTATATATGTATGTATGTATCTATGTATGTATCTATATATGTATGTATGTATGTATGTATGTATGTATGCATCTATGTATGTATGTATCTATATATGTATGTATGTATGTATGTATGTATGTATGTATGTATGTATCTATGTATGTATGTATGTATGTATGTATGTATGTATGTATGTATCCATATATGTATGTATGTATGTATGTATGTATCTATATATGTATGTATGTATGTATGTATGTATGTATGTATCTATATATGTATGTATGTATGTATGTATGTATGTATGTATCCATATATGTATGTATGTATGTATGTATGTATCCATATATGTATGTATGTATGTATGTATGTATGTATGTATGTATGTATCCATATATGTATCCATGTATGTATGTATGTATGTATGTATGTATGTATCCATATATGTATCCATGTATGTATGTATCCATGTATGTATCTATGTTTCTATATATGTATATATCTATGTATGTATCCATGTATGTATCCATGTATGTATCCATGTATGTATATATGTATGTATGTATGTATGTATCTATATATGTATGTATCTATGTATGTATGTATGTATGTATGTATGTATCTATATATGTATGTATCCATGTATGTATGTATGTATGTATGTATCCATGTATGTATCCATGTATGCATCTATGTATGTGTATATATGTGTGTGCACTCGGACGTGCACATGTGAGTTTGTGTAACTGAGTTCCAGCACAGCCCCTCCCCCTCCCACCCTCTCCCTAGCAAAGTGATGTTGATTAAACTATGAATGTGTAAATGTAACAATAAATTGAGGGAAAAACAGAACAAAACACCACAGATTGAAAGATAAGCTGTCATGCCACCCCCCCATTAATAACGTAGATTAAATCTAACACTGAAAGCTGAGAGAAAAAAGCAGAAGCTTAACAAGCAACCAAAACAATAAGAACGTAATAAAATAGGACAGTCAAGCCATGCTTATAATCTCCTGTTTTGCTCCTAACGTGTGGTTTGAATAGAAGGGAAAAAAATTACAAACAAACAACACTGTCAAGCCCTTCTAATATTCTTCCTTTAAGCATGAAAATACACTGAACACTGAATCCATATTTTGTATTCCTCAAGGCCATTGTGAGGATGAAGAAATGAAACCTGAAGAGGTATTGTGGACAGCGTTAGAGATTTGCAACAGTGAAAACAGGAGTTTGAATCTTCTTCAAAAATTACTGTACATACATCTTCCTCAAAAATTGCTGTTCGCACAAACTTCTCAAAAATTGCTGTTTGCTCAGCTTTTCTTTAAAATATTGTTGTTTGCACAATTTTATTTTAAAAAAAATGTTGTTTGCACAACCCTTCTTTAAAAATTGCTGTCTGCCAACCTTTCTTTAATAAATCGATATGTTTGCACAACCTTTCTTAAACATTGACGTTCACATATCTTCCTAAAAAATTGATGTTCGTACATCTTCCTGAAACAAAATTATGTTCGCACACCTTTCTCAAAAATTAATGTTCGCGCAATTTCCTCATAAAATCCTGTTCATATAGCTTCCTCAAAAATTGCTGTACGTACGTCTTCCCCCAAATTGCTGTACGTACGTCTTCCCAAAAATTGCT